>JABFPB010007981.1:0-10513 GCA_022817645.1 Ceratoteleas bidentatus | reverse complement strand
TCGTTCACATTTCATTCACATTTCGTTCACTTTTCGTTCACTTTTCATTCACTTTCCGTTCACTTTTCATTCACTTTCCGTTCACATTTCGTTCACATTTCGTTCACTTTTTGATCACATTTCGTTCACTTTTGGTTCACATTTCGTTCACTAATCATTCACTAATCATTCACTAATCATTCATTTATTCATTCATTATTCATTCATTATGTATTCATTTTACATTCATAATGAATTCAACGTGAACATTCACAATGTATACTTTCAGATGGAAATCGGTGGCCCTTTTGGAATCCAAATGGAACACTTAAGGATTGAAATCTGAACGAAATATTTATACATTATGTATACATTCTGAAACGTGTGGTTGATTGGGTATGTACCAATTTGGAATAATTGATTCAGAATACGCTATAGTAAGAATATGATATAGTAAAGAGAGAACTTTGTACATGATAAATTAAAAAATAGACCAAATTGTACTTTTTCTCATCTTTGTTACGTGATATCTAAACATATAAGTTGCTCCTTGTTGATTTTGGCGATTCTGGTCTGCTCTATATCTATGTTCCAATCTTATACCACACATGCCATTCAAATAAGTTCTCCTCAAGAAAAGTTCTCCCCCAGCTGTAATCAACCACTTTCTTCAACAATAAACCATACCCCGATGACAAAATCTGTTAGAAAATAGTCAGGAAATTCTACATAAAAGTCTATAGATAGTATTTTTAGTTGCACATATACTCCATTGACTATAAAGTTCACGTTTGCAGAATCATGATAAAAGAAAATCATTCAGTATAAAATTATCGTTATGAAGTTAATATTAGATCTCATGTAATATTACTACTATATGCAATATACAAATTTTGAACAATGAAAATGTTTAAAATTGAGCACTTTCTAAAAATGTTTAAAAGAACCCATACTCAAATGAATTATTAGCCCAACTGCAACCTAATCAGTGATGTCCGACTAATTGGCTCGAACAAATTTCGCAGATCCTGGAGGCCTTGGAGATTGACGTGAGCTGCCGCAAGCTCCACCTGGCGCACAAGCTGGAAAACGTCGCGTGCACACTCGAAGGAGAAGAGACCAGTACCTGCTGACACAGCCTCTCTATCGTATTCCCCGAACCCGTCGATCTCCAGAGAATCTGAACAGTGCCTCTACGCAGCCTACAATACACTTGTACAAATCTACACAACGTGCGACTAACGTGAACCCCAAAATAGTTGCATCCTTGACGGTAAGACTGGCATTGCGCAACGCACACTTCGTACTTGAGCCGCCCCGGTGCCTCCGGATCTGTCCGTGACCCCAACCAGCCGAACGAACGGGAACACATTTCGCCAGATAACGCGGCAGTGCGTACCACGCGGGTACGCACGTGAGCGCCACGACTGAGTACTAGCCAACGGATCCCCAGACTTTGGCAGACCGTCGAAAAGGCTACCCCAAATTATTTTCGGACGAACCGACGTAAAAGTAGCATTTACTTTGAACCACGTTTCCCAACTTGCATCGTTTCTGTGATAAAAGACTGGCTCTCGTCAAACAATGTCCAAAGTCTGTCCAGGAGTTGGCGGTCAAGACTGAATCTCGAAGACTGGCAGTGCCACCTGCGGCGCCCGCTAGACATGTTCCTCCGGGGAGCGGCGCCAGGGTCACCGGGGCGATGACGTATCAATACGTACACGAAGCAGCTGTAACGGATCAACAAAACTAAGAAGAACGCGAGAGCAAGATAATGTAAGTGGAAAAATGATAAGAGAAGGTAATTGAAACGAAAACGTTACACGCAAGAGGATAATGCGACGTACATTTTGACAGACACGCATTTTTAGATGTAAGTGACAAAAGCCATAGTGTCCAACGGACTGTCTGTACGTGTTCGACAGAAGCAAGTAGTCTGTGATTCAAGCACGAGTGGCTATGCCTATTATCTTTATTACTACAGCGATATTATGGTTATTTGATTCTTTTGTATAATTTTTTACCGCCCTGCCGGTTCGTTTGGAATTCTTGTTTCGATTACTTTTATGATATTATTATTGATATCGACATATAAATATATAAATATATATATATAAATATATAAATATATAAATATATATGAAATGGCATAAATGTTGCGGTGTGTGATTCGAGCGTGAGTGCAAGAGAGAGAGCATGAACAAAAGTGATACGTGTGTGTACAAAGTATGGAAACCGAGAATCATTCGTCGAACAAAAAAAGGGAGGACAAAAGCGATGTCGAGTTTGAAATTTGCGAGAGCACGACGATTGTAAATGTATAAACGGTTTACGATTCGAAACCAGAAATGCGGACCTGCGAGGAGGTTGATAAGTAACATTACGACCGTAGGTTAAGTTAACTTTAAAAAGACATGGGGGGAGCGAGAGGGAGAGAGAGAAAAAGAAAGAAATGAGTTTGATGGCTAGAAGAAAACAAACTGCGAGCGAACAAAATGCTCCGTGAAGTTAGGTCTGATTTAATTTAGGATGCATAGACAGCTCAGTACACTGCAGGCCTACGTGAACGTGATCGTTTACATGACACGATGCACCTTCTTCCCCGCCTGGTATACGCCATATTTTGCCTATTACATTTCGTTCGCGCTCGAATTACCGGATGATGTCGCATGGGTCCTGAAACAAGTTTTTTGAAGTGTGCTGGCTCACCTTTGAGAAACATCGTCAAACTTTTTCTATTACACTGGTCCTTGGCTCAAAACGTACGCTGTGATAATGACAAACAACTAACTATTTAACAAGGCATCACAATCTCTACCACAACCGCCTCATCATTTCTACACAACCAATCACTTTTTAACTGACTCTATTCCTATTCATGTTAAACCCAAATGGAACGCCAGATAAAGCTGACTCTATTCTGTCCTTTCTTCTCCAGGAACCCCGACTAATACCCCAACGACCTCATTTTGTGACAAATGTCCACCCCTTGAAATGGTCGTTCTTCACCGAACTTAATCCCTTCGGTGGTCTCCCTTGGAGAAATGAGTCAACTCGTTCAGCAGCGCCATCTTCAGTGCCATTCTAATCCGTGCAATACGCAGACTCGTTCTCCATGGGGCACCTGTGCAGATCCTGAAGCGAAGGTCCCGCTGCCGCCCTAATATGTAAGAGCCCAAGAATTCGTCCTCGCGAAAGAACTAATAGTTGTAACCGAGTCTCGATTGTAGCGGAAAGTATTTAGGTGTAATGAAGAGCGCTTAAAAAGTAAGGCAAATGTTATGACGTCCGATTCGTACAATGTAATTTAATATGTAGGATATGTTACGCTAGGAAGTCAACAAATTGTTGATTTATTTTTTTAACTCTGAGTTTCGAGCTGTCTCTCGACCGGCGAGAGATCAATATCACCCGGTCTCTGCTCGGAAAAATGTTGGTTCAATTTATTGAAATGAACTGTACCAAACAATTTGGTCAGTCCAACTGAACATTGATTGAACTGATCCTCTTAGTTGGATTCAACAAGATGTTGGACTCACCAGTATATTTGGAGCTACAATACTCAAACATTTTATGTATTCGACCGAAGTTTTTTCGAGCGTTTTGATCGTGGTCATTCGAACGGTCAAACAGCACTGCCACTGCTAACGAACACTGCAACGCACGGCAAACAAGCGACCATTCCAACGAATTTGTGCGATACTCTCGAGTCCAAAACGAAGGAATTGATGGCAGTAGGGGACCCCGCGGAAAAGCTAAACCGAATCCCCAATCGATGGTCGCTCCTGCGACGTCATCGCGTCACCCCGAGTCCTTTGTGTAAATAACCGTTTCAGCCATTCGAACTTGTTTGTCGTAAGACTACATCGTGATCTCCAGAGGACCTCGCGTTTCTTTACTTTCTGCAGACTCCACGTTAAATACTCTTTTTCGAAAGATGCTAATTTCGCGGGACGAGGGCTGGGTAATGGCAGAGAAGAAGGTGCGTGTGTTTTTCTGTGTGCAAGGGAGAGAAAGAGAGAGACAAATGATAAGCGGCAGAGGGGGGGGGGGGACAGAAACACGAAGTCGAGGCGAGCGAATCAAAGCGAAAATTGTAACCCTCGATTCTGTGCGGTTTATTAATATCGTTAACGACTTTTGATTATTATATATTGATAATATTTACGCTTACTATCGTCAACGTGTTATTGTCTTCGATCGGCGACGGGAACGAGCCGTCAAAGATTATTATTGCCGCGACGTTCGTGTCCATAACGCTTCGCTTATTGGTACACGCGAGAGTCCGCTAGGCGGCGTGCCCCCCGCTAGTACTTAATCGAACGATCCGAGTCGATGTGGCCCGCCATTCGCGAGCGTGTACTTGACTAAATGAATTATTTGTTTAGCGCGTAAGATAATTTATTGCATTCGGCGAATTTCAGGCCGGTCCGCCTGAGTAGGACCGGCCGCTCGCCGGTGGGAGCACGAATTACAATAAATTCTCGTTTTCGTTGGCTTCGTTTCGACGAGTGGTAGAGCTTTGTACATAATTTAGAGTAATGTCCGGCCGGGATTCCAGCCGGCCCTCGCCAAATTCTCAGTCGATATGGCTTCGAAATTGTACAAAGTCGCGATTCTCCGGAACAAATGTACATACGATGATTTGTTTAATTTATTGTCGATCGAGGTTCTATTGCCCTTTCTACGTCTATTGCGTTCTTTTCCTTGGTTCCTCTACTTCTACGCCTCTTTCTACTTTCCCTTCTTCGTCGCGCTGTCAAACGAGAGTTTATTGTACCGTTGGAAACTGTTCGCATAATATATACGATTATCGATTACCTTTAGCTGGTATACATCCATATATATATATATATATATATGTATGAAAATATTAACATTGTTTAAAAAAAATCAATGTAGCTGGCCTATCGATGAAATCAAAGATTTTGGTCTGGGATGATAAGCCCACTTGTGAATTAAAAAATGTCTAAAGCGTGCACCGAACTCTGGAAAGTGCCATTTTTAGCACTTTTTTTATATAGCCGCCCATAAAGTTGTCATATGGTCATTGGACCATGTCATACTTCTGATATTTTGTGCTCAGTTGAATATAAAATATACTCCACAAATCAGAAAAATTATCGATTTTTCAATTTGGTATAACTCGGCCAGTTTTGAACGAAATTGAATAAAATTTCAGCTTCCGGAAAATTTCGAACTCTCCTCTTTAAGGACATGTAAGGTTTAAGACAATTTGAACCATTCAGCTCTCCACCGCACCCCGCAGAAAAAATGTGGCCTAGACTTACAAATTTGTCCAAATTTGACTACATGTATGCACTGAAAAAAATTTCAAGCCTTAAAAGCATGAGTTGACATCACTATATCGTAGCATGTCATTTCATGCCATTACAGCATAGAGGCATGCTAGGAAAGCAGACGCCTAACCTATATTTGCATGGGTGTCAGCTGTAGTACCACGAATCTCATGCCATAATGGTATGGAAGCTCGTCTTGCAATTTGAGCGTAGTGCTTTTTTTTTAAACTGAATTTTTCAAGTTTTTTAATTAAGAGGAAAGTGCAAAATTGTGCAGGCTCAACCTAAATCTCCTGGAGACTTAAGAAAAAACTTGGAAAATGCAGGGTTCAGAATTGTTTGTTTTTAAATCTTCATCCATTTTCATCCAAAATTAACCACGTTATGCAGCAAAATTTCGAGCTCGGTGCACCCTGTAGATATTGTTAAATTCACAAGTGGACTTACATGCTATCATCCCAAAATCTTTGATTTTATAGATAGACCAGCTAAATCGATTTGTTTCGAAACACCCTAGGAAATATATATTATATATATATTTGGATGCAATGCAATACGGTTGTACATAGCCTCGCTTTAAACTTTTTGTACAAACTTTTTGCAACACGCGTATCAGCTGCTACGCATTTCCGTTAATCTTAAGCACTTTTGTATTAGTCCCGACTGAGGCGCGCTCCTTTTTTTGTTGGACGAGCACAATTTATTGTTTCACTTTGCAGCCATAGAAAATAAACATTCCCACAGCACACCTGTTAGCCTGTCATTTTATTTTCATCTTTGGTATTCCGGTCACTTGAAGTGGTCGCACTTGAATTGAAAGTCAGCGGCAAAATTGGTCTAGTCTTTTCGGTCGCCGCGGCGTTTCCGTAATTGCGTCTCTGTTTCGCGTGCGGAAATCGCCCCCTTTTCTGGATTGTCCCTGTTTTTTCACGCAACCGACGTACCTAGGCTCGCGCTTATGGACACGAAACGAATCCCAGGCACACGTCCCTTTGATTGCCTCTTCTTGATCGCATGATCCAACGATAGATAAATTGTGGTCGTCGCACATTTTTAGGTATACTAACTAGAATGCTTGTAAGGAGTGCAACCGTTCTATACATATAGAGGTGCCGAGGCAAAAGACAAAGCGGGAAACGGAAGGAAACGAAAGGAATGACACCGGCAAACGATCCGCGAAAAATAGCAAAAGATAATGCGAAGATTGCGACTCGATGAATGTTGCAATGATGTTATAATTCAATCGGTTTTCACTTTTCGCCTATTCCCACTGCTTAGGCAGGTCGATTGAGCGGCTTGTTTGATTCGGTTAATCCCGATCAGCCGGACTCGAACGCGTCAATTAAGTTGATCAATCACTTCTTCTCGGGGCTCCGCCAGTGGTCATTGTCGCGTTATCAGAGCATCCCAAAATCTATCCGCGGGATTTCATCCGTCGAAAAAATTGGAAATTTTTTTCTTCAAGACTGCTCGCACGTTACTCTGTAACTCGATCTCTGTTCACAACGTCACTCAGAACTGTACCGCGGCGGTCAGTTGCGAAGTCGACTCACAAACCAACAAACAATAACAACAAACCAAAAGATAAATCAACAAGAAAAAAGGTACGAAACGACGAATGGGAAAACGTCCACTTATCACGGCACTTTAAAAAACTCAGGATCGCGGAGGCAAAAGCTTGTTAAATAAATAACGACGAATGAAAAGGACGGGCGAGTGGCGATGGCGCTTAAAAGCCACCTTCAGTCCCGGCTTCCGCGCGACGTTCCATCGGTCGCGCATTTTTGCCTTTTACATCATCATCGCGCCGGCAAATGTATTCATAATTTATCCCGAGCACTCGCGCACAATGGAAACTTTCAAACGGGATAATGACCGATCGATGGGCAATCAGGCAACCCGAAAATGGGTCAACCGACGGCGTACGTGCGCCTTTCATTAACTGATTTTTGACGGCGCCTGGTGCGAAATTGCGTTACACGGTCGCGCGTAAACAACCATTCCGCGTTATCGATTCCGCGCGCGTTTTCGTAACGGCCGTTCAAGATGCGACGCCACGCGCGCCCAATTAATTCGCAATTATTTCGCCCATAAAGCACGCATCGCGCCCCCGCCCGCTTGTATATTCGCCGATTAATATCGTGCGCTGAGACACGGAGCCATTCGTTTTGTATTATGTATTGGCCATTTCGTAGAGTCGACCATTTTAAATTATAACTGGTAGGAAATCAAAAAGCCCAGACAGTGTATGGGGTGAAAGGAAGGGTTTTAACTAATTTTAGTGAATATGATACAGCACTTTAATTGTGGTTAAGTTTTGTTAATATTGTGTAACGACTGTAGTTGAGTTGGATGAGCAATACTATTTCCCATATTCGGTCTTGATTCAAAGAGGGCTTAGGAGAGAAGGTGGAACTTTAAGTTTCAAACCTAATATATTTCAAGATATATTAGGTTTGGTACATTGAAACAAAAGCATAAACAAATGTTTTTCTCTCGACACATTCACTTTTATTCCACCATATAGTTGCTAAAGTATGACTTGATTGCCCGTGGAATATATTTCATGAGTTTGAAGTAGCAAAGATGTATTTCAATTTGTATGCTGATGACATTTCTTTCCTAAGTCTAGATCGGTCTCTGATACGTATTCATAGATCTTTTACAGAAAATCAAAGATATAACGAGACAGTTACGTAGGATAACAATGTCAACTTCAAGCTGGATATTTTGAAAGACTTCATTCACTTAACAACTGCCTCTAACAACAAATCATCTATTGTCACTTTTTAATTTAAACTCAAACCATTACAGGGATCGGTCAATCCTCATTCCGGATTGACGGGAATAACAGGGAATAAAATAATTCCTAAATCCGCTTTGATGGAATAACGGGAATAATCATTATCCCGTTCCTCCGTCAAAATGGATTGAAGAATAATTTTACTCCCGTTATTTCATCAAACAAGATTGAGGAATAAAATGTCACACACCGATTTCTTCCGATGTCTGCCAGTCTCCCACGTTCTCTGTCGATCTCTGCCGGTGTCTGCCGGTCTCCGACGGCCTCAGCCGGTCTCTGCCGATCTCTTCCGGTATCTTCCGATATATGCCGGTTTCTAACTGTCTATGACGGTCTCTGCCAATCTATACCAGAGACTAGCCGAGACCGGCATAGGCCGTAGGAGACCGTGGGAGACAGTCACAGACCGTGGGAGGTTGGCAGAGACCGGCAAAGATCGTGGGAGTCCGGCAGAGACCGGAAAAGACCGGCAGAGATCGGTGGAGACCGGAAGAGATCGAGAGATATCGGGAGAGACCGTGGGAGACCGGCAGAGAGCGTAGGAGATCGGCAGAAATCTGTCTCTCTCTGCAGAGACCGTGGGAAACAGGCATAGACCATCGAAGACTGGCAGAGACTGGTAGATACCGACAGAGAAGTTTTTTTCGAATTAAGCAATTTTCTTTTTAAATATTTTTTCGATTTTTTCATATTGGACTGCTTTTTTCTCTGATTTTTTAATGTTTTTCAGATTTTAAAAATATTCCATAACTTTATTCCGGAATAACGGATTGATGAATGAAATTTTATTCCTCAATCCACGTTGATGAAATAACGGGAATGAAATCTGCGGTTTTGAGGAAAAACCAGTTATGTCACTTTTTTTGTAACTCTTTTCTTTTTTATGTTACTTTCGATGTCGTTTCGACGTCGAAAGGACTGTGAATCACCGACGTTCCTCAGAAGGTGTCGTAACAACGTTGACTACCAAAATCATATCTACGTCTTCAGTTATCGACGTTGATCCGAAGTTGTGAAACGATTTTCGCACAACGGTTCTACTTGAGGAATCAAATTACGTAATTACGGCGTTAGATGACGTAGTTCCGACGTAGTCAAAAAATGTTGTTAGAAGATCGTTACGACGTCGTCAGGCATTTTTATTACGCGAAAAATTACTTTTTGCAGTTTTGAAAACGTAAAAATATAGACATATTGGATTCCCCATTGTCTATAGGAAATTTTTCACTTTTAACATCAGATTTGAAATGAAGTCTATATATATAATGTATATATATTTATTTAATTATATGAATATATAGTAAGTAATCAAGTAATTATGACTAATTAATTTACATTACAAATTACGTTGTTCAGAAACATCGGCCAGGAACGTCGATACGACGTTGTTTAAAGACGTCCAAACGACGTTGTTATCTTACGTCGTGAAGGTGTTTCATTCCGACGTCTATACAACATTGTTACGACGTCGTTCGCTAACGTCGTATACCGTCTAACGACGTCGATCTGACGTCAATACGACTGTACATTTCTGCCTGGGAATCCTTTCCTTATAGAAAAAATCTCTGAAACTGTCTGTTAGCGTCTAAGAAATAGTCTGAAAAGCTCTGAGAAGATCTGAATAACTGAAAAACAGTCTGAAAACGTTGGATAAAAAATCTGTCTGATTTTTTCAGAGTTTCTTTGGCACTTTGAGAAGAATCCACTTATGTTAGGGAATAGGCGTACGAAATTGCAGTTGAGCATGAGGAAATAAATTCAAAGTTCAAATTCAATGTATATTGTAAACCCTCACCCTTTTCTCTTAGCAGTCCATAGTCAAGAAATTTTATCAATGATTACTTGTTGTATAAACTACACGTACAAAATATGTGAAATCAATGAAGAGGCAATTTCGATTTTACGAAACTATATATTAAAATATGTGGCATATATTAATAGGTTTTTTAAATTACTTTTATAAAAGCTATAGGCTCCCACTTTTCTCTTGGCAGTCCACATTTAAGATATTCTACCAATGATTAGTTGCTGTATCTTTATATTTAAAAATCCTAAATCTGAAAACTACCCATACAAAATATGAAATCAGTGAAAATATCTTTCTTGAACTTTTTCTATATTAAAACAAATCGGCAACTCGGCAATTTTTTTATTTGTAAATTGTCAAGCTGAACGAAACTAACGAAACCAACAAAACTAACGAAACTAACGAAAACAACAAAACTAACGAAACTAACGAGTCCAATAAAACTAACAAAACTAACGAAAGTCACAAAATTATCGAAATGACTATACTTAACGCCGCCATATTTGTTATTTGTGAACGTTCGTTCGTTCGTTCGTATTTGTTAATTACGAACGAACGAACGAACGAACGAACGAACGAACGAACGAACGAACGAACGAACGAACGAACGAACGAACGAACGAA
>JABFPB010007980.1:0-10511 GCA_022817645.1 Ceratoteleas bidentatus | reverse complement strand
ATTACTATATTAAAATTAAGTGTAAAAATTGTTAAACTTTGGATTCCAAAATCTAAGGGGAATTTTGCATTTTTGAGGCTAGATAATAGAAATAGAAAAAGTGGAACCACCCATCAAATGATATGTTATGTTTTTTCTTTTTTGTAGAAAGTCAAAACACCGGACTTGAACCGGCGACCCCCCAGTTAGGAGCGAATGCGTTACCACTTACCAGAGAGGCAACGTAACTATCAACACGACTTTTGTCTCAGTTAAATTGTACAAGAGACTAACAAAGAAGTTTAAGTAAGACATAAGTCATATTGATAGCACAGTGGCCTTTCTGGCGAAGAGGTAACGCATTCCACCCCTAACTGAGGGGTCGCCGGTTCAAGTTCGGTGTTTGACTTTCTACAAAAAAGAAAAAAACCAACACATTGATTGATGGGTGGTTCCACTTTTTCTTTTTCTATCTGGCCTCAAAAATGCAAAATTCCCTATAGATTTTGGGAAATCCAAAGTTTAACAATGTTTACACTTAATTTAAATATTGTAATAAATCTAAAGAAATCATACGAAATCAGTAAAAATTATATATGATCATTACTGAAATTTCATATAACTTCACAAACCAGTCAAGAAATCCCATAACATATCATGACAGTGCTATGAAATTTCACAATCCGTAGTGTTTCATTAATGATTCCTTTTTCTTGTATGATCTTGTATGAACCTTTAACCAGGGTATACAATAATTATGATATGTATAAAACCCCTGAAAATGCGAGTATTTCTAGCTCTATTTCAAGCTAAACATATTGTACAGTTGTAACATTTTTGTATAGTATTCTTTTTACCATCTTCTGCAAAGTTCTCAAAAAATTCTATACAACTTCACCCAATTTTGAAAAAATATCTAACAAAACTATAATTGAAACTTTTTAGACTGTTTCTAACACTTCTATTTACACAGTTTTGCAGACTTTTACAAAGCTTCCAAATCTTTTTCCACCAAGCACCATTTGCAACCAATTCCTCATTGCAGTAAAACCTCCACTGCCATCGCCGCCAACTCTCCCAACCCAAACAAAATCCACTTCGGCCAACAGTCGCAAACAGCCACGCCATCTCCTCCTCCAGTCGGAGTAATGACCTAAATTTGCGTAAATCTGCTTGCGCAAGCCGAGATTTCCGCTATTCCCGCTCGCCGCGGACGCCGTCGCGAATAATGCGCCCGGCAGAACGCGCGCGCGCGGACTTCCTGGTTGTGAATTAAGGTGCCGGCTCGCGCACGTGTTCCGAAAGTCCGCGACGAATGTCAACGCGGTATGACCGCGCGCAGGGGTGTTCGGGCAACGTGCCGCGCGGCCCCACATCCGCTATACATTCACTATTGCACAAGCCCGCGCACGGGACAGACAGATACGCCTTTTCTGCCGCGTATCGCTCCGTCTCATGCGGAGCGAATTCTTCGCCAGCACGCCTCGCTCGAGGTTCCTGAGTACACACCCTCGCGCGTTTCGTAGCCGCGTTTCGCGCGGTGCTATGCGAAAATTTCGACGCCACGCGATGAGGCGGCGTTTCGCGCAGATAAGCGCAAAGGTCGGCCCGAAACGTTGCGATATATTAATATTGCGCGGATCGCCGGCGGCCCGATTCCGAGCGTGTGTTCGGCCGTTTCGGCGATCGGCGCAAGCGATTCCGCCGCTCGTTTGTTTTATCGCCCGATTTCAGCGCCTGTGAATATTTTCATCGCGCCTAACCGCGAGCTTAGACGATTTATGTACTTGGGAGAAAGAGTCGGATACGCGGAGCAAATTCCTGAGTGCATTGCTGAAGTTGAAAGAACAAACTGGGACGATGGGCAATCGGAGGGACGAAAGAAAAGTCGAAACGAAAAGTCGAAAAATGTCGTAAAAGTCGGAGACCCAGTTCGCGAAACCATTTTCACCGTTCGCTTAAAAACTTGCGGAAATGTTTTCTCCTCGCGCGCAGCGTTTATAATTCTAATAGTAATGCTGTTTTAATTACATTTATAACTCAGATTAGAGATCAGATCGCTTATCCAATTAACCTTTTACTGCCGAATGATGCCGTATGACATTCTATAAATTATAGCCGCCTCGGCCGTATAAAAATACGTAATACCCCGGTTACGTATTCAAAGTGGCACTCTTAAATTTTCCGCAATTCCAATGGCTCATTTTTGCCGCATTAGCGCCTTGATACATATTTATTGTGCAATTATCCGCGGCGTAACACGTCGAATTAAATTCTTCTTGTTCCCGTCACAGCTTCAAAATGGGGAAGACTCGCGCGGCAATTAATTCTTATCTGCGGCGAAACGGCGTTTAAATTGCGAGGCATCGCGCGGTCAGCAAGATGGATCGGTTCGCGCGAAATGAATGAAATCAGAAATGTTAATTGTGCGGCGTCTGATGCAAATATTACGAGACGGGCCGGCCGTTAATTGGACGAAAATGGATGGCCGCAACTTTTTTCTCAGTTTCATTTTCAACACTCGCCTACGCGGCGCCTTTAATTTCGGCGCACGTGACTCAACGCGGCCCGCAGTCCGGCCGCAAATTGGCCCCGAAATTGCGCAAACGGCCGAGGATCCTCCGCTGATTGATACGCGTTGCAAAACACATACATCCGAGCAGCCGGGCATTTGCATAAAAAATAATTTGGATCTATCAATTCGTAGAGCGCCGTAGCGCAATTTATCATCGTTCCGTTTAATCTGTCTAATAAATCAAGCCCGGGCACTTCTCGCCGCGCTTTATACCCGACAGCGATTTTTGACATTTCGCCGTAGATACATTCCCGACTTATCCGAGCGTATCTCGAGATTGATACATGACAAAAATGATCCGCAATCTTAAGTGCTTATTCAAACTTTCATCTAGTGCGTATTCGGCGCGCGTGAGTAATATCGCGTCCATTGATACGTATTGTTCGTGGTGGGGTCCTTTGGTTCGACAGAGACAATGAAGTCGCCGCTGAAATATGGGTTTTGATGCAATGCGGCTGAACTTGCTCGATTCGAGGATTACTGTCGGCCTGGAACGAGGCATTATTCACCGGCCTAATTGCTTTGGTCCAAATATTTTGAGCAATTTCATAATACCGAGTGCGCTGAGTCTTTTGTCGGCAATCGGATACTTAGTCATCGAATAGCGCCCACTTTGAAAGCTATTTGTGTGGTATTTTGTAATTTTTGGACCAGGTTGTACACGTAGAAAAAAGCTGGTAATGAGAATAAAATCTAGTAATCATTACATGCTTGATGGCATTCAATACAGTTGAATTTGGTAATAAACGTTTTATCGTGTTTGTACTAGGTCTGAACTTTTCAGGTTTATTGATAAAGTTCTGAGTTTCTTATATCACATTCCTTCAAACAGAAAAATAAAACGTTATAAGAGAAGGTACTGGTCTTTATATGATCATGGACAAATATCAAAACAATATATCACATTCCTTCAAACAGAAAAATAAAATGTTATAAGAGAAGGACTGGTCTTTATATGACCACTGACATATATCAATCCAATAACATCACGAATCAATCTATCGGCACTTCTCCCTGCAAAAGATGATCAACTTCGTCCGCAAACCTACCACTATCATTCTCCGCCACGGTACCCGCCACCTTGATTCCCTGACGTCACATTTGCGAAATAATTTGTCAAGTTACAAAACGACCGTATTAATTCAAAATCAATGCTAATCGGGCACGATGTTCTTTGTTGTGGCGTAAAAACGCGATAACGGAATAAATCTGAATAATTGTCCGGTATCTATTACGCGCGTTAAACAGTCTCGCTTCAATAATTAAACACACTCGCGGCTGGCGCGCGCGTTTTTTGCCCGCTTAGAACCGCGATTTTCAAATAATTTCCCACAACGTAAAAGCGCGGTTGACAAATGAATCATTTCCCTTATTAAATCAAGCGTCACGTCCGCGGAACGGGGCGCCGATAACCGAGGGTTGAATGACACGCTAATGTGCCCGTTATTGAATTGATTATGCATTTTTTGCTCCATATGTTTCCTAACAACCCTTCACTTCGGCCGTCGCACGCTCCGCGCGGGACGATGCTATCGGAAAGTGGATCTGTCATCCCACGTATGAGGCCGGTCTGTCTCCTTTTTTTCCCCTGTCTCGCTCGTTCGCGGTGTTACCGATGGTGCAACCGCGGAATCCATACGCTCTTTCGCCGCTCGAGACGAGAGGCGTGTCGATGGGTGTAGTTGCACGGGGTATTCGAAGCCCCAAGGACACGCGGCTCACTCAGGAAACTGCCGCGACGTATCCACGAGGACAGCGCCCGGCATCGTCGCTGTGAGAAAAATGCAGGAATGCGACTTAGACGCGAAGGGAAAATCCGATTTCGTGTCGTCGGCGCTTATAAATATGAAAATCGCATTATGCCGTGCCCCGTGTCGCTCGTACGCAAGTGCTAATGATCTATTATTTTATTTCAGTCCCGCGGGAATGATAAAAGTCGCAATTTATGCAATATATGTCAGTGGTCATATAAAGACCAGTCCTTCTCTTAACATTTTATTTTTCTATTTGAAGGCGAAGCCGTTTCGAAACGAATCTCTCGCAGTCGAATCTCGAGAAATTCGACGGGGAAATCGTTGGAGAGTCGTGCATCAGTTTTTCCGCGAGATAACGAAATGCGGTGAATCTGAAATCGGGGGTAGGAATGCGCGAGCTGCCTGGGAATCGGCCACAGCGCCACCTCGTGGAGACAATGTTTATCAATCGGTTCATATGTCATAGTCGTGATAGGGAATAACGCTTAATCGAACGGTCGGCTCCCTCTTTGTTCGACGTGTCGATTGATCGCATTGCTCTTTCCTGAAAGTGATATTTAGAGTGCCCCACTCGAGATTTCGTGTCAAGATACCGGTATTTAGGTTGAAGTCGTGGTGGATGCTCGAATCATGTTTTCAGACTTATCATTAGAATTATTTGACGTTTCACTTTTTCTCAATCCAGCGGGAGACCTTGACAGACGCTCATCAAGTACAACAAATTGGTATCTTGATAAGAGAAACGCTCGCGGTTCGAGCTCGTTCCGCATTTATCGTGGTCCGATCAGCTAAACCGTTTCCGAAAAATCTTCTTCCGATTCGTTTGAGCAAACATCAAACTGTAACACGTTTTGCACTTGCATTTTAGTCGACATTTTACAATAAAGGACCAATTATGCTGGCATCGAAATTCTAGGAGATGAGGGACAAAGTACCTACTTTGCATCCCTAAGGAAGAAGAGCTACAGCAGAACTACAGCAAGAGCTCTGCAAATTTGAACTTTCCTCCCGGTGCTGAGATCTGAAGAAGAAAACGACTGTTAACTATTCCTCTTCTTCAATAAATATAATTATTCTTTCTAATTCAAAGTTTTCTCGAGAATTGCAATTCGAATTTCCCGATTGCAATTCGAATTTCCCGATCTCCAAATTGCTTGAACCAAACCCTCAGCGATCGCGAATAATTCGATTTGCTCGACATTGCTCAATCGCGCGCCGCGAAAAAAAGGGTCCGCGCGTTGTTATGCGAATGAATTCTCGAACTGGCAAAGTGCCCCGCTAATAGCAGCCTAAGTATGGTAATGTTTGCCATAAAATCCTTCTCAGTATATCATTTGACCTTACGACATAGCATTAATGACAACGCTCGAGCACACTCGATATCGAGTGCTCGGCTGTAATAGTGAAACACTCGAGTACGCGTGGTCAGCGACGGGAAAAGTGGCATCCGGGCTAATCGTCGGGACGATTAGACGTCGGTTTCACCGCGACGTCGCGACAGCCCTGGACCGAGCGTCGACCGCGTGTTTTTTGTGCGTTTAGAAATCGAGCGTAAGGACACGCGAGTCCGAAGACACGGAACGCCAGGCCGCATTTTTCGCGGCCATTTTCATATTTTTTCTGCGGACACCTTGAGGCGGAGCGACGAACCAGCAAGTTCCGCCAATTCCGCAAGGTAGTGATTACGAAGGAGGAAGCGAGATGTTTGACAATGAGCTCCGGATATTTTTCCCATTCGGAATCGATTTGCGATTATCGATAGCGCCAAACCGATAGTGTACTGGCTCTGTCACACGTCACTGGAGGACAACGGTTTTCCAAGAAGGGTATCAAGTAAAACATTTTTACTTGTAAAAATGTTTTACTTGTTAAATGTTTCTATAAGAACTTGAACTGCTTCCAATTGAAAATCTGGAATTGAAAATGCAGTATTTGTAGAATCTACGGAGATTCCATGGAGAATCTATGTGCAATCGGTTTCGTAGATATCTAAATGGTTCTCGGGATATACATTTTCTGTGACTAAGCTAAGGTAAATATTAAATCTCTTCAACATTTAATAGTTTCAAATTATAAGCTGCTATGACATTCTCTAATGTCAGGTGCCGTATGTCAAAGAACATTTCGCAAATGTCAATTCTTTTACATCGATATCCTTATATCCGGGAAGTATCCCCGAAACCGTCGATGGCGTTTTTCTTATATGCGATTGGCGACCGCAGTGACGCCAGATTCGAGCATTAGTATGCAAAGTCCATACAAAGTGCGCGCCGCGGTCGTACAAGTCCGACATCCTGCGCGAAACAAGACCGCTATTCCGCGTCTATCCGCGTGAGTAGGATGTCGCGCGGAAAAAAGAAGGCCCGGCGTGCTCGGCGATTAATATTTTATTTTCTCGTACAGCGACGCGGCTCTATTCCGCGGATGTTATTCTATCGACGACAACTCCTACACGATCGGCCGGCTCGTCTCAGGCGTGCGAGGCGGACCGGCCGGGACGTCGCGAGAGAGAGCGCGGCGAATATGTCGACGCCAATAAAGGATCTATATCGATATAAATCGAGATCTACGGATGGGTTACATGAACAGCGTTTGTACACAAAGCATCCGACACGAAAGTGCTTGGCTTATTACGAGACTGATGGCTGAACTCAATCCTGGGTAGGGTCGGTTCGTGGGTGGTCCGCGTGTGCTAATCGCGCGGGCTCAGTCCCGCCGAATTTCGCACGCTGGATTGTCCCGCTGAATGCGACGCTAATTTCACATTCAACGTCAAATAGTCCAATTGCGTGGGTTGCGAAACCGCAGGTATCGACGACCGAACAATCCGTCAAATCATCGAGTGTAACGGAAGGTTGTAGAATGAGAAACCTTAGAATTGGGAGGAGTAGATTTAACCAATCCGAAGTTAAGCCAACTCCAAAAGGGAGTTGAAACAAATCCAAAATGGAGCAGATTCTGACCCAGAATAACTCATTTTGGAGTTACAGCGGCTCTTTATCCTATTTTAACTCTTTTGAGCTAAAAGAGGATAAAGAGTTAAAAGAAATTAGAGTTAAATTCTTTACCATTTTTGTAACTCCTAGACTAGAAAAACAAGCCTCTTACACATCTCTTAAAATAAGAGGTTTAATCTATCTTTTGGGAACTTTGTATCTTGAAATAAGATACATTTACTCTCTGTTCGAGCAGAACTTCTTCAAATAAGAGATTTCTTTTTCCAGTGTGTATGAAGTTAATATGCGACGATTTTTCTCATTACAGCTGACGCGAAGTGTGGATGTCGTTAGGAAATCGACGGAAGCTGAACAATTGCAGTAAACGATCTCGACACGCAAAAGGAATTTTCTTTTTTAACAAGATCTATAATCTAAAACGTCCGCCATAGATATGAATTTTACAAAAACAAAAAGTTTATGTCATAATTACATTTAGACAGAATTTATATCGAACATATTGTCACCGCGTTCGACACGTAACTGATCGAAACGTCGTCAATTTGAAATATTGATGTTTCATTCTCCCACAAATAATTGATCTGGAGAATTTGTCTGTAATTTGGCGAAATTACATTCTTTCTACAAATTGAATGACAACAGACGAATTTAAATTCTTATTTACAATTAAATGTTCTGTTGAATTAAAAAAAATGTGTTTTCAATTCAATTCGAATTTCAATTTGTTGACGTTTTAATTTTACGGAGTTTGTCGACATTTATCAATTTTTGACGAATGTTGACAAATTCGAATTGACGTAATCGTTAATTTAGATATTGCTCTAAAACAACGATTTTTCAGACAGAGGAGCAGCAATCAAAAAAGTTGCCCCACTGGCATCCCAATGTGACAATAAGTCTCGTTAATTCACCTGTGGAAGATCATATGATATATCGTTTCAGCATCTTTCAAAACCGTAAGAAAGTTAACAAGAAATACACTGCACAGTCGCTCTTAATTACTAAATTCACTTACGATCCTCTTTTTGCACAGAGTTAAAGTTTTTTCATAAGAGCCATGTGTATAAGCCAGTCATATTTTCAAGCAGCATTTGGAACAGGGATCGTGATTACCAAGTCGTTCTCAATACGACAGACAACCTGCGGTTGACAGTCACTTTTGAATCAGCCACTGTGTGGCAATTTATGGGATTTATCCTCAGCAATACTTTGATGATAAGCGACGCATCTGATTCTGGGTCACTTTTCGGTATTTCAGTTCAATCTTATAACTAATTTTCTAAACTAAGATGGAATTAAACCACTTGTTTGATTTAAAGAAAATCAAAATCTTCCTAAAATATTTAATTTGTTGAAATTAAATGGTTTTTTAGATACTGTACTTTCATCTGATACTGCAGAGTCATTCAGAGACACATTCCGAGACAACTGCGACCATTTATGGTTTCTCATTCTTGCCATAGTAATTTACGTTTTACATTCATGTTTTCACGGTAAGTCATTGTTAGATGAGTTTTGCATGTTTAGAGGAGGGCAAAGGCAATGTCGATTTCTACTTTACCGACTTTAGTGTCTTTTGTATTTATATAAATATTGCAATATATTTGCAATACTTCTTCTCCCATTCGCAAAGAACGCCGGTGTTCTCCTGAAAACATCGAATATTTACATAAATGCGAAGTCTCTCAAGTCGGTAAAGTAGGAACTGACATTGCCTTTATCCTCCTCTTCCTACCTTTAAGTTTGAATTGGCGATTTGGCGCGAAAATGGATTTTTTGTTAATTAAAAAGAAAGTTATAATCGAATAATAATTTTTTTTTCGTTTTTCGGAGTTTATTTTTTAGGTTAGAAGTCAGCTCGAAAACGGAAATTTTCTTGCAAATGCTTTGTCGAAAATGATCGAAAAGTAGTTCAAAAGACGCGAATTTTAATGCAAAATGTCGGAAAGGTCAGAAAACCAGCATTCGATTAATACTTTCTTTTTAATTATCAAAAAATCCGTTTTCGCGCCAATTCGAACTATTTCTTTGCTTTGGACTTGGCCTTAATTCGAATTTATTTTTGGCAGAAGGTTCTTCGCCAAGACTATATATATATCGTCGGCCTCTTTTTTATTTATGCGAAAAGATCGTCACTCTGGCATATTTGAATAGCACCGAAACGGATATGATCTGTCGAGTGTCTGTTTTTTATCAAATTTTAGACGAATTGCAATCAGTGACTGATCATGTGAGGATTCGCGTGAACAGACAAAGAAAGCTGTTTGGAATACCAACACTGTACTTCTGTTACAAGGAAGGAATGACTGAGTCTCCGCTGAAAGAATATTATAATCTTGCTTACAAGTATGTACAAATCTAAATTTTTTAATTTTCGAAAACTCGACCGGTGAAAAATCCTCGAAATTTCCGATATTCGATTTTATCAAAGTTTCCCCCTTTGGGGGTACTAACAAATTACCCCCAAAATATTCACGAGTTTCCAAAAAGTAAACTCGACAAATATTAAATTGATTTTTTGTTCTCTTCCAGACGTTCAGGTTTACTGTTATTGGCATTAGCAGGGTTGTATTCCCTGTATTCTTTGCTATATTTCGAGCATCGAAGTTGGTATGCTTGGGTTCTGAGTTCAGCATATGCAGCTTTAATAGTAGACTATATTATGAGAGCAAGTGCAAAATTGTATGAGAATTATCATTTAAAACGCGTGGAACGAGGTTCCTGGAAACACGAAACGCACAAATTAGTGTGCTGTTTAATGGATGACATCCACGCATTTGTTCCTAAAACATCTGGCCTTTATAAGGTCGATGCCTTAGTCGATGACATTATCTACGTCATTACCCAATGCCAAGCATACCTGTACAGAGTCCGAGGAGAGGACGAAAGGAGTAAAAAGGACAATTGAGAGAATACTGCAGTATTTTTATAAAACGTTACATTGTATTTCAATACACGAATTATTTTTCTAGACTCGCGTTTCAGTTGTGCCGGAAGCGACTTTGACGCAAAAATAATGTTTTAAGGGGTATCGCAAGTGAAATGGCTATTATCGTCATTTTTCAACCGATCACCATGATATTTTGTGTAATGATAGCCTTTTGACCTCCGCTTAAAGAAACTGGGACCAAATGTGGAAAAAAGTGCATTGTTTTTTGTTTATTTATACAAATGTATCCGAAAAAGGCCATTTTCAACGTGCTCCTTGGCGCCCAATTTTCGACCACTTTTCATGAAATTTAGGTC
>JABFPB010007979.1:0-10516 GCA_022817645.1 Ceratoteleas bidentatus | reverse complement strand
GGCCGCCCCGCACCTCGCACGGCCCTTTGTCCGGCGGACGCACTCGCCCGCGGCGCACTGCCCGCGACCGCCATGTTTGGTGTTTACGGCGCACCGAGCACTCGCTGACGTCACGACACCGTTCCCGGCCGAGCGGCGACGGCCGCCCGGAAACGCGACGCGGCCCGCCGCGGCGCCGCGCGCTCTCCGCCGTTTCCGCCGATGGCACGTACGCGGCCGCGAACGCCGCTCGCGCTCACCGGCCGCACTACTAGTCGGGCTGAAAACGTCGGCCCGCAGTAGCGCCCCGTCGACGGTGCGTGCGCCACACGCGTACTAACGGACGGATTTGCGGCTGAAAACATCGGCCATGCGACACGTGCTTTGGAAGAGGAGTGAGTGACTGTGGAAAGTGCTGAGGATTACTGTGTGAAAAAGGAGGTGTCAGTGCGATCGATCGGAGGAAAGTGTTGGGTGGTTTGGTGTAGTGGAAAGAAGCTGAGTGGTGGATACTTTTACTTTGGATAGTTTGAGTGCAAAAGTTGGATTAAGTGAGGATAGGATGGAGCTGGGCGACAGAGTGTACGCCGCCGAGCGGATTATGAAGAAACGCGAGAAGCGGGTAAGTGCGAGGATGACGAGTGAGTCGCGGCGCGGCCGCTGGCGGCGCCACCGGACAGGACGGGTGTTTTGTTTGCGCGGCCGACGTCGTTGCTGTTGCCGCCGCCGCCAGTGGCGGCGCGCGTAGCCACTCCATGGCGCGTTCGCCCCTCCTTCTCTAATTTATTCCGAGCGCGGTGCTGCGCAACGTATAGTCGTTAAATACCAACGGATGTCGGCGCGCGGGACGAGGGATGCTGGAGAGGAGTTTTGGTCGGCGATGGCAATGAGATATTTGGATGACTGAATTGGGGAAGAGGTGGGTAGTGGGGGTTGGGGGAGGGGGAGGAGGATGTTTATGGAGTCGATGGGAAATTGAGTTTGTTGGGAAGGAAAGTTGGGTGTAGAAAACAGATAACTACACAGTGTTCTCTTACTACGGGTAGTAAGAAAATAGTTGATTTTCTTTCATGTAACTGAGTAGAGCAGTTATTTCGCAAACGGTTTGGAAGGCGATGGAACAAGAAAGAGAATTTGTTGGGCCAGTGCGATATGTTATCACAATGACGAATTCAGTTTGGATAAGGTCGAGAGAAGGCGCGGAACAACGGTGGGCAGATAATGGAGTACATTTGCATGTGTTTTGTGTGAGAAGAGTGGAGATTAGCATGAGCCAAAAGTACTGGTTGGTCAGCGAAGGAAGGTGGATGGAAAAGACTGATTGCGAAAACTGAATGTCTGCAATTTGATCCAGACGACTTTAAGAAGGGTTTAAAACAGCTGATCAGGTTTTCGGAAAGATTTGCATGGGTTTCAATTTGCATGGGTATCTGTTCGAGGCAATGTTTTGTATGAAACGACTGGAAAAGTTGGAGTAAAAGTTAGCATGAGCTTTCTCTAAGAAGAAATCAATCTTGCTCCATTATTATTCGAAGATTCGCGGAGCGTTTATGTAATCCAAAGAAAGTATTGACAAGTTAATATTTGCTTGGCACATGGCAGTTGTGGACACGCTTGATAAAGTTTCGTTATGCACTGCAAGAAGCATGTTCTCGGAAATGTTTGTAGATGAAGAAGGAAAGGTAGAATATTGTACACACAGGAAAAAGTGTAATCATTCCTGAAATGATAAGATTTGAAAAAATCGCAGGTTGGTTTGTAACAGTTTGCATGTTAATTGCATGGACTATTCTAATTGTACTTTTCAGTATATTAATGAAGATTTCACAAGATTACCCTTCATAGGTGAGAAGATCTAGCAGTAACTGCGCTAGTAATTTTGAATCTTATATAATAATATAAAAATGTTACACTATGCAAGGTATTTAAACAGAAAATGTCGACAACTAATCACCATACTTATCAGGTTGCTCTGTTACGCGAGTTATCACACAAAGTGTCACTTAATGCCACGATAACACATCTAGTTGCCGATTATCATTACATCGTACATTTCGCCATACCCACCGTGTTTACATTTTAATTAACATACCAAATTAATTTGCGCTTTGTTTACTTAAACACTTAAGCCAGACAAATACCAGTTCAAATCTGCAACCAGAATCATGATCATTGTCTAAGCGCAAACCTCTAATTTTCCTGATCCAGGAAAGTGGAGTAACAAAGAGCGCCATTAGACGAATCGCTTGCTTCGACATTTGCACTTTCGTTGTTTACTGGTCCTGTAAAGTTCACGCGGACGCATCTTGCAAGTCACTATGTATTGTACGTCAAACACCAGACGTTATGCAACGAGGAGCTAAACCATCGATAACACTAATGTTTCATTAATTCAGACCACCTGAAGAAGAATGCTCAATTCATTCCCCTCACTGAAACCCCCTCCAAATTATCTAATCCTTTTCATGATGCTACACCCATTTATTTCATTTTTTGTACTGTTCATTCACGAAACAAATTAGCCCCTCTCGTATACTTTATCAGCTGATACTTCACACACTCAAATCATTAACATAAATCGATACTGCAATGTGTACAATAATGTCCTGTAAACATTTTGTGAAGATGAAAATGTCAATATCTTTAAAAATCAACAAATTGCTTTTGAATTTATGCAAAAACAACTGGTGCAAAAAGCAATAATTCTTAACATTTTACAGGCAATATTTGAAGGATAGAATGTGTTTTTATTATGTTTTTCAATTTTCTTATTACGGCTGAATGAAAAATCGGTTCATTCAGGGAATCCCACGAAACGCCCGCGAGACTTTCGGTTCGAGCGAAAACGACAAGAGTGGCGGACCAGTTTGCGTTGTAATTTATGCGCGGCCGTTTGCGCACTGCCGCACGGCCACTTTTACCGGCAAAATTGAAGCTGGCCGGCGACCAATGAGCGGCGCGCGCGTGAATCAACGGCGCCCGTTTTATCGACCCCACCACGCGGTGCATCGGCCACTTCGTCAGCGGCGGCGTGTCTTCGTGAAATCGATTTTCGAGTAGTCGGCACTCGCGCGCGCTTTGCCCAACTATAAAATAATCACGAGCCAAACATCGCAAAGTAAAGAAAAAGTGGAATCAATAGGGTCGTGTCTCAGCCTATTTTTGCGCCGATCAAGGAAGTTGGAGCCACCTCGGAGATTTTGGCAATTTTTGGATAGAATTTGTGATTGTGGGTACTGATTTGTTTGCATATATGAATGAAAATGCGTGTTTGACATTGGAAAATAATAATATCTTAGCAGAAAAGAATAAATATTCAGTGGAACGAAATGTTGGTTTTGAAAATTGGAAAACTATAAAGTGCTAAAATTTGGTAAAATATGTGTAACAAATGACTAAGTGGTTTCTAATCGATTAAAGAAATAAATAAATTTTCAACATATTTGTAATATTTTGCAATGATTTTTTTACGTTAAAATATAAACGAATCAGTGTTTTAATGATTTCTCAGTTTATTTTGTATTTACATCAAACGTATTACTTTGACTAATTATGATGTTGATGACATATCGACATATCCAACGAAAAACCGGACAATTCAAATCATTCGTGAAAAACCGGACAATTACAATTTGTCCGTGTAATTCCTTATGTAAAATTTGAATTGTCCGGTTTTTCGTTGGAATTGTCGATATTTGAAAAGGTATTGCCTATTCCAGACAATGAAAGGTAGTAAAGACAAAATTAAAAACGTACAGTACAGAGTCAAGTTATTTAACCTTAAACGTCAGACAACGTGATTGTCAGGAATAATCATTTCATTGTCTACTTCAATCAAAGTGATTGTCTGTTTCAAACAATATGTCAACCACTTGGAGCACTTTTCAAAGTGGTTGATTAGCCAGCAGGAATTGTCAGTTTTAGACAACTCTTTTTTTCTCCATGAAGATACATTCATCTTTTCACATATTACTGATATCTAAATTTCTTATTAATAGTAGCAAAATAAAGTCAAATCATTAACAACAATCGTGATACAATAGCGAAAATGTGACACCACCTCAGTTTGCAACAAAGTTGAATTTAAAACAATCGACTTAATCAAAATTACCTTACCAACACTTCATCTCATGCTTAACTATTACTTAACATAATTTCAAGAATGAATATGTCATTCAGTTAAAAACCAGAAACAGACTTTTCAAATTAACAAAAACTTGCTGTACTTTGTCTGTGATGTTAAGCTAATGCAGTTTTCAAAGAAATTAACAATTTTAGATCTGATTTCTGGCATTTTCCTCGGATGATGTAAAGATAATACACTTTTTAAGGAAGAAACTCAGTTTTTATTCATACCTTGAAGAATACCTTTCCAGTCACTTAACACAAATATAATTTTCCTTATGTTTAAGTTATAAAATATACTTATGTTTAAGAAAATATATTCACCTTTATATTTTTATTCTTTCATTCTTTACATCAACACAAATAAATGGTTAACTTTTGAAGTAACTTCATGTTCCATAAAATCTGCCACAATTGCTTTTAAATTACTGTTTAATTGAATCTAAATATCTTTTAATCAAAATAATCGATATTGGGTGAGACGAATTTGGGGAGGACCATGTTTGTTACACCGTAAGACCGAATAGTTAATATATTGGTATGCAATTCATGTAAATAAACAATGACTATCTTGGGATCATCGTGTTAACGGTAGAAAAATAAGTCATCTCGAGGTATGTGTTCCTCAGCGAACCCAGTTGAGTGTTTCAAACTTGAGCTAGCAATGCGAATTCCGTTATGCAACTGGGCACGTGGAAAAAAAGTCTAACGCTATCTCTTAAAATATTCAAGTATATCTGACCTATTCAGTAAACTGAGAATATAAGATTTAATTTAAGAACGGTTAACAATAAGTTTATTAACAAATAATTTGCGTGACAAATACTGATCCGTTTAGAATGTCGCATAAATGTGTAAAATGAAAGGAAATAAATATGAAGTAAACATGGTTGTTTACAAAAGTCATCATTTGGTTCATATTTTAATGTTAAAACTGTTTCAACATATTTTAATGTTGAAACAGCAAATAGTATAAAAAGACAAACAGTTCATGAGTGGGAAAATGGTTGAACTGTAAAAATAATACAAATTTTCACGAAAAAACAGAAATGTGAGGTGCATTTCTATTTTTATGCTACAGAAGAAACTGCAGTCATAACTGCTAGATGGTATTATTTTAGTAAGAGCACAAACACTTTCGTAGCAGCCTGGTGAAAATGATTTGTAAACACTGAAAAAATTCTTTCAACCGTCACAAATATAGCGGTTGTTTGAAGCAGTATATTTGATGCAAATATACTTTATTGTTATCCAAAACATACTGTAAGTTTGCATAGACTATTACAGGTATAAAGATATCTGGAATATTTGATGCAAACATACTGCATATTGGAGACAGCCATAAAGTATATTTGCATCAAATAGTATATTTTGATGGTTAGGAAGAAAAAGTTTCCTGTCTAGATCCAAAAGTTTAATGGGACTGAAAGTCTACTTTTCAAAAATTTGTATACATTTTCCCATTAAAATTGTTGAAGATTACACTTCTTCATTGACAATCTGAACAGTAGACTTTTTCTTCCGAACCATCGATTTGTGCTAATGAATTAATTTTGCTCTATAAAATATTAAGAAAACATAGTTCATGAAAATTGAAGAAAATGAAAAAAAAAACTAAAATTACGAAAAATTACACGTGTTTTTTTGCTGATTTGTGATTAAATACTCTTATGCTCAGATATATCTCTGGGAATTTTATTAGAATGTTTAATTCTATATATTATAATATATAGAATTATTTTAATATCTGCAGAATATATAGAAAATTATACAAACCAGAATAAGTTTGTATCGGCGCCACCTTTATTTTAGCACGTTTTTTTCTTTCCTACTTCCTTCCCTGATAATAGCTGTATCTGGTAAACTACTGTCAAACTATGTAAAATTGCTTCATTTGACATATTCTTGTAATTTGGCTGTAGGCATGCATAGAAAAAACTCCACATTTCTACTTTTCATTTTTACCAGTAATGAAACTATGCATCATTACCACTTTTGACAATTCCACTAAAAATGTGTAATAAACTACGCATCTTTACACCACTTTTTCATAAAGGTTTCTTCTAGTTAGGTGGCTCCAAACCGTTGGTTTATCCCATTTAGGGAACCAATAACTCTGTCTGATAGTTTGACTGTTTACAGAATTTATAGTTATCACAAAAGGGCAAAAGATTCCTTCGTTTTGTTATCTTGTAAACAGAGGTCACTTTTCACGACAAAAAACTACCCTCCAAAAATGTAAGGGGCTCTCACAGAGATCTTAGAATGGGCACAGTAAATTTTATTTCACAATGAAACATAGTAACAGATTTTTTTATTAACCAATTAGTTGAAAAAAAAACTTCGTTGCCATAGCCGCGATCCAAACTCATTTCGCATAAAATCGATTGCTCCTGGTTTAGGAAAACTTTTAACCCATGAATTGAAAAACTGGGAAATGGTCAGGAACCTAATATGAACGATATATCGGGTTATTTTTAAATTAATAACGTTGGATATTTAACGACTTCGCAGCCTGCTTCCTGTTTTTTTGTTCATTACCTTTTAGTTTTGTTACTAATAGTAATATATAATAATTGTTGGCTAATGTTGGACCATACTTAATCATACTTTTTCTCTGTTGCAGGGCAAAGTGGAGTATTTCGTCAAATGGAAAGGATGGAGTAAAAAGTAAGTATACTTCCGAAATATATTAATCGAGCAAATAAATTAACAGATGTCGGGAATTCCCTGCCCGTTGAACGAAATTGACTTGAGCATCAATTACTGTAGCATCCTGAAAAAGTTGACATCTTCCATACGAGGCTATAAAAAGAAAATTAATTGATGTACGACACCAATCTCAATGAATTTACACCAGTTCGGAAATTGAATAATAATAACGCCAACGACGCATGTTTCGCTCAAGTGGTGTGATTAGGTGTCAACATTTTCACGGAAAAAAAGGAAGAAGAAGGGAGGCAAGCGTACGGAAGTAACCAGTTTCGTTAGAACTATAAAAATGGGTGAAGAATGCTACTGCCACACTATTTCGTGAATTATGTCGAACACATGTACACTACTACCGATTTTAACTAACTATGATGAGGGTTACCACGTGCTGCTCCTTTTTTCTCCTCTTCTTCGTATTACAGATTAATAGTACTTTCTCTTTTTCTACCAATTATCTTACTAATATCGGCCTCTGTCCTCACGACTCCGAGTCGTAAAAACTCGAGAAAATATTCATCGTCCTAACACTTAACTCGCTGATTTTGTAAGAAAAGTCGATTGTTCCGCAATGATGAAATTTCAAATCGAACAAAAAGAGTACTCTTTTGGCAATCGTCAAAACTTGTTTCATAATCCTCGGGGAAAACATCAAATAAATTGAGCCGAAGTCTCATTATCTCGCGCCAAAAACTATAAAATAAAATGCCTTTTAGAAACCCGTACCAGATTTATGTTTTCGGAATCATTACCTATAAAGCGGTCCTTGATTTCTCGACTTTTCAAAACCGAACTGAAAAGGTTCTGGTTTTCTATGAGACATTGAGAAAAGAATGCGGGAAAACAGAGTGAAAAAGGTTTTAAAGCCGCGCAGGTATTTAAAGTCCTTTAAAGACCTTTGTGGGAAACAAGATTTACCAGACAAAACATATGTTGCAGATAAACAACGTCAGACGCAAAACTATCAAAACAGAACGATCGAAAAATGTCAATTCTAGTATTTTACAGTCGCCAATTAAATTCGCCGTGAAAAGTTCCACGGAAAAGCGCGCGAAATTGTTTGAATATTAAACCGAGTGTGCTCGGTTGAAATTTGTAAAAGAAATTCATTAATCTATGCAACGACGAGTATTTCGTCAAGTAATCATGTGAAAGTATTATGGAAATGTCCGGAGGCTTTGAATATTGAATCGATTTTAACCGTCTTATGAATATTTCAGGCCTCCGAACGGAACAAAAATGCTCACGAATATGAATGGCGCTATGACGTGAAAAAATTGTTACGACTCAGCCCCTAAGAATTAACGGATTTTCGTTAATACCCCGCAATTAAGGGAATTTTTAGTTACCCTGATTCCCATTTGAAACCATTTTTTATGTCCGAGTTCTGCATGTTAGTTATGTTAACTAACAGGAGTTGCGTTCTCAGGATGTACAATATTTCCGTCTCCTTTTGGCCGAATTCTTTTTCAGTGCAATCGTCAGAGAGCTTTTTCGACCATCCCGAATCCGTGACGCGACTCATTTGTTAAACCTCGACGCTTTATTTTCAGATACAACACGTGGGAACCAGAAGAAAATATCTTGGATGTGAGGTTGATTGAATTGTACGAAGAGAGCCAGAAAGGAAGCGATGTGGTCACACGGAGGCCCAGGAGGAGGGACACCAGATACAGCGTAAGTTAATGAGACATAAATCCCCGGGTCTGATGGTGCGGTGTTTTATCGGCATCGAAATTTACATTTTTTGGGTTCCGGAATGAAAAGGTCCCGTGGGGACGACCTTGCGATGTCCGTCCGGGAAATGCTTTCCTTCCTGGAAGGAAAAGGACAATGTTTTGAGTTTTGGGCAGATTTATTAAGATGTCAAATGCCGAGGGATGAATTAGGAAAAGCTGGGAATTCATTTGAACTGGCCGGGGTGGCCAAAATCAGAAAGAGAGATGAAGAATTTGGGACATTTGGTGAACAACGCCCAAAGCTTCAAGACATGACATAGCATTGATGAGAATTTGACGAAGAGGGCTAAAATTATAATAAAGTGGAATTGCAGGAAGTTTGAGTTTCAGTAATGGTAGTTTTTATATAATGATTATTTTGAGGCAGTATTAACTTGTGTAATTTTGGACTAGATTTTTTAATGTGTGTGAGTCTGGAAAAGTAGTATAATTTTTACAAAATCACAATATTTTTCTCTGGTAACAGTTCCCAATTGACTACATTTTGCAATTTAAGAATTTCGTCAATTTTTCCATCGTTCGCAATTGAAAATTGAAAACTTCCTGTGATTTCTCGTATTTTGACGTTTATTTGAGGTTACTTTTATATTGAAGGTTAACGAGAAATCACTATTCTTGAAAATGTACTATCGAAAATACTCAGCATTTAGTTTAAATCATGCGCATTTTTATGCAGAATTTAGCTCTCGTCAGGAAATCAACATCTGATTACTAATTTTTTCTTAATTAACGAAATATCATTTATAGCCCCAAATTTATCACAAAATTACTCACTCTTCTTTAAGTAAATTCTTGCGTTAACCTGGGAAGTACCTGAGTCAGTATATGAGGTTCAGTGACATGCAATCAGTCTACCTGACCTCTCCATTTTCAAGTCATGATCTACAATTTTACCTGGCAAATGACCGTTTATTTGTTTTGGTGCTCAAGTTTTAATTTGTAGAGAACCTGTTGTATGATTAAGAAAAGTGCTTATATTAGTTGTTTTCCCTTTTTTCAATTCTATTAGTTTTCTTTAAATTCTATCTGTTAAGTGGTTCAAGAATATCCAGAGAGTGTCCCGAATGCCCTCGGGAGTCATCCTCCTGGGTCGTAAGATGCAGCTGTACCCTCATAGAAATGAAAACTTTGAAAATGTTTGAAAAATTCTGAAAGATACCAGTGTTGACATTATTACGTACATAAAGAAAAAATAAGATATTTTGAAGAAACCATTGTTTGAAAATGTATGAAAAAATCAAAATTAGGACATTTTAGACATTTTTTCAGACTTTAATTTCCAACTTTATCAGACATTTTCAGATATTTTCAGCCGTTTTTAAAAGGGTTAGAATTCTATTACATGATGATGACCCAAATTCTATACAAGATTCGCATATTAATTACCTCAATGACATCACCAAATTCACTTTTATTCATTCACGCCACAGGCAACCAAAATGCTATACTTCATCCTATAGAGTGGATACATAAAGTTATTGCCCCCTCTAAAGCACCTTATATCGCATAGTTTCAAAAACTATTTGTTGCCCTTATGTGCCATAAAATAACGTTTGCACCATGGGAGACCCCAGAAATTAATTCCTCATTCCTCCATATGGCTTTGACTTAGCTTAAACATTTCGCACAATAAACAGGATCCCCAGTATCTACTGGTTTACTAGTTACTATCTTTCCCAGCATTTTTTTTAAATTGACCATTTTGAAAATCTTCCTGTAAATTAGATTACCCCACCACAGTCAGTTAAGGATGTTACAGCAAAAGTTAACTATTAAAGAATTTGTTTATTTTAATCAAAATAAATGCTTTGAATCATAAGCTTACCGAAACTGTAATAAAAATCAGGGCTTACGGGCCTAATTTTCAAGAAAAATGACTTCAAAGTATGCCTACTAAAGTAACTACTTTACATAGGCTCTTATGGAGTAGGGTAGGTTGTTGGCTGCTTTTATTACAAAATACC
>JABFPB010007978.1:0-10516 GCA_022817645.1 Ceratoteleas bidentatus | reverse complement strand
GTATCTTATCAATGTATTCAACATACATTACTTTTACGGTATTTGTACCTTAATTCGATTTTACGGTGCATGTACCGCAATTGGACTTCCGAAATTTTTAACAGTGTTTGTTTCTAATGTAAGATTACAATAACAATTTTGAAAAATTGATTTTAAGGCAATTTTCAAATATTTATTTTAAGATAATATTCATCACAATCTACGTCATATAAATCAAATTTCAGCATCCGTACATTTTGAACTTAGTTTGCACATTTTTGGCAAATTCCATCATAAGACAATGTGGCCTGTGTTAAAGGTTTCTTAAAATTCTAATCATTAAAAAAATTCTTTTGGCAATGCTTGCAAAAATGCAAACTTCCCCATAGATTTCGAGCACTCTCAAAAAAGGGCAATGTTCAACACAACATTTCAAAATTATTATCTGCAAACCCAATATTTTAATGGATTACCAATTCATTAAACGTTTCCTATCGTTTTCTAATGGTCCCTACAGAAATTTCCTACAGTAAATTAAAAATTACTGCTGGTTGGAAATTTCCCATAAATTGCTATATTTGTATCAGACACTTCTGATTTCTTTGTAATTTTCGTTTCCAATGTTTCCAAACTTAGATTAGAATTGGTAGCCGAGTACAATTAAATAGCCTACCCTTTAGCCACCACTTGGATGTAACCAGTCCCATAAGTTGTTGATTTTCAGCCCCCTCGGTCCGCGACTTTCTCTCATGTCGAGTTAATTTCATCTTTACGTAACCACCCGCGGAAAGGCGGACATTCGTATTCTTACGAAACAAAAACGAGGAAGTTACGCAGGTTCTGCGGTTACGTTCACTTGCCAAGGCCCGTGATAGCTTTTTCCGTCTATTTTCGCGGCGCCCCATTAAAACCCTGTTAAACATGGAACTCCGCGCCTATATATATATACTTATAATATATACATATATATTTCGGTATATATATAAACCAAACGAAATAAATGACCGGCTGAAATGGGAAAGGCATTTACGAGGCCGCAACATCTGGTGGCGTCGCTCGGGTGGCTCTCTTATTTTAGACAATTTTTCCGCCGCGGTTGCGCAACGGGACCGGCGGGAAAATGGGAACGGCGGCGTCGAAAAAAATACAACGGAAAGACATCGCGTTACATTGTCCACGCGCATTGCGCAACGCGAATTTCTGCCGTTTGACGTCCAACGCGGCTCGCTATTGGCCACGCTAAAAATACGTTGACCCGCGTTTCGTGACGCGGCGTGTTTCATTTTATTATTAAAGTCCCGGTACAGTAACTAACAATAGCAGCTACGGAAAAGAGGGTTTGCTGAACTGGGTTACGTAAGAGAAGATGAAGAGGAAGATGGGGAGGAGGCCAAGTAGTAAAGGGGTTAATTTTAAGGTCTGTATTTACTTTTGAACTTTTATACATTCGTCGAGGAAAATTACGTTATTGGTAGCAAATGCATCAAATATGCTTTGTCAATTGTGTAACATGATTTACAAAAAAAACTTGCTGATTGATTTTAATTAGTTACGCTCAGAGGAAATGAAAGATAATTTTCATGGATTTTGTATGAGAAGAAGTCTTGTTTTTAGAATATAGGATAAAAAGTCAGGTGTTTTTATTTTAATTAATTAAGGTGTTAATATATTTAAATAATTATTATATGGAAGTATAAATAAAAAGTATGATTAAATCATTTTTTTAACATAATTTTGTTAAACATCTTTTGAAATTTTCAGTAAATGAAAGTTGTGTTTATTATTTCATAAGGTTTCTTTTAAATTGATATAAATTAATACAAGCTTATTTATTTTGAAAGTTTGTGAAGAATCCGACAACAAAATTTTATAAACAAAATTTAATTTTGTAAGTAATGTATAATATGTAATATTAACTAATGATGCTGTATGAAATAATTGTTCCATAATAGAAAACTTTAATCAGTCCAATTGTAATCAAGAACGATGTTCAGCTCTCAAATGCTTCCGAACTGCTATTATTAAATTACAACCAGTATTTGCACGGTACATATCATGTTTCTTTTTAATGTCGAAACAAATTTATTTAAAATATTAATTCAATTTTTTAAAACATTAATTAGAATTGTCAGTATTTTCAGTGGAGAAAAAAACGCGTGATTCCTCGGATAAAAGTTCATTGGCGTTTATAAAGATTAATTATTTCTTTAAATTAGAACAGTACAAATTGACCACCTTACTTCCGGACTCTCCGGATTAATCTTTTCAATTAACCAATTAATCTTTCATATTTCCTTCTCAGTTCTTACTCATGTAATTATTACCCTAAACCGACACCCCTTAAAATTCTATACCCTCAAATTGAATAAAATCTTTCCGATTTCCATTAATCATTCCGATCATCAACAAGTCTTCCATCCTGAAAATTTGAAAAGAATCCAAAGAAATGAGGTCGGCAATAAAAAAGTCCGTTTGTCTCGACGTTTAAAGCGTCTGAAAATCGGGCCGCGAATAGCGTTTGCATCAACAGCGGCCGTGAAAAAACATGATATTTCACGAGTGCGTCGTCGGGTTCCGCGCCATTGACGTAAACCAACCGACGCGTGAGTTTCGAGTTTCTACGTATGGGCAGTCGCGAGCGCTCGATCCGCGGAGAAAAGAGAGACCCGAACGCGCTATTCTGTTCTTGAAATAGCGTCGCAGCGGCCCGATATGGGTTGGCGGTGGTCACGCCGACGCCTCGCGACGCCCGGCGCCGCCCTACCTTTAGCTTTTTATATATATAGTGCGTGTTCCAGCTAAACAAGGCGATTGCGCTCCCCTCTTCGCCGCCCGACGGACCTCCCCTCCCCCCTCTACCGCAATGCCATTCGGCATTCAGTGTACCCCAGAAATGACGAGACCTTCGGCGACTCGGTCCTTCAATGGCTCGCGACTTTTCGTATTGTTTTTCAGCGAACGGACAAAATGTCGATCATTTTTTTGGTTACGTAGAATCAGGATGAGCAGAAATTTTAGGAACGTAAATTCTAAAAAATAGAATTCTAACCATCCTCTTCCTTTATGAGGAAGAGGACCGAGTAATTGGTACTACTTTGCACGTTTGACAACTAGAAGTTAGCTTTGAAGTTAACCAGTTCAGTCGCGTTCAAAATGGAGTACAGAAGTCGTTGGTATATTTAGCCGAAATTACGCAACGAGTTTAGTTAAACAAATGGTAGCGCGCGACCCTTCCATCTGCCTGGTACTCTGGGTGTAACTTCCAGGCTTTGGAACTTATATAGATCTCCGGATGTACACACATCCAAGAGCATCAGGTAGCTGAGAGGCTTCATATGGTTGCTCTTCCCTGTTTACAACGTATACTACATCCAATCCCATCTAAAAGATCAAAGAAAACATTCTTCCCCAAATAGGTTCATCTATCTCTAGTCCCAAAAAGGTGGACCCATCCTTCAGACCCCCAATTCGAAACCCCAGCCTAATAGCTAAAAAGGTTACCTCGCCACCAGGAAGCGCGACGGAGACAACATCCCCCTTGGTGGCCTTGATCTCACCAAGGAGATATCCTTCCTTCTCATCTGGCACCCAGCAAGCCTTTTTCGCGTCGTACGGTTTCGTCTGGTCGATTCTCTTTTGTTCCAGGGACACGAACAGGTACGGGGTCGGATCGGGATCCTCGCCTTCGGCTTCCGTTGGTCGCGGCATCCTGAGTCAATTGCTGGTCCCTGTCTTGCGAAAGAGTTCCAAAAGCGCGAGCCTCTGGCTTCTTGTCTCTACTTATTAAACTAAGTAGTCGTCAGTTTCGTGCGGGTTTTTTGGCGTGGCTTCGGCGGCGGACGGACTACTTCTGGCGGCACGATCTGGGCGGCCCTAAACATTATACATTACCATTAGTTACCGATCAACCAACCACCGATTTTGGTCGTCCCTCTCGGAACAAGACCAAGGTACCAAACCACGTGTTTTGGTCCCGAAGGACCCCCACCTAGTCTTGCTCCAAGAGGACCAGTCAAGTTACCACATCGCTGTCAACTTGTCATGGCGACCAACCCAAAATACTCTAAACCATAATTTGAAAGTTGGATAAATTTGAGGGAGACAATTGATTCGGGCTCAGCACCGTCACCAGGGGGATCGACAGTCGTGTCACTCCTCGCGGAACTTGGGTTCACTTTGGCCCGGCCGCGTCGACGAAAATACCCGAACCAGTCGAAAGTGTTTTTTTGCCGACAAAACCGGAAACCCGGCAGCGATTTCAGGCGTTGCGGGCGCGCGGCCAAGTCGGCGTCGCGGCGCCAAGAATTCGACAATTACGTAACGGGGGGCGGGGGGACGGGGACCGGCCAGGAACTCTCAGTCAGAACACCTGGCGCGACTCTATCTTTTGGCACATATAGTTACGGGGGACGGCGATATCCATGGGCCGATATCCAGATATCCAGCAGGTTCTCGCCGCACTATCCTCGCGAATGTCCGTCTTTCGCAGAACACTTGATCTGGCGCCGCGAGTCACACACTTTGGTCGCACAACCGGTTTTGTCACACACGCGCGCCCTGCCTCCCTCTTGTCTCCCCCGATGACGGCGCTGCTGATAGTGTTATTGTCGCATGCAAGGTTGACCGACGTGGAGCACTTACGTTAGAGAGCCGTTCTGTCAGGGAAGCGCGCCGGGGCTCCCAATATAAGCGCGTGCAACGTGATCCGGGAGTGAGACACGCGCGGCCATTGGCTGGCGCGCTGCTCCAATCGGGCGCGCCGTTATTTGCCGGCCCGATCTACCTTTTTAGGTGGAGATGATGCCGAAAGTGTGACAGGGGGTGGCCGAGGAAAGCGCCGCTCGCACCGGCGCCGCAAGCACGCTCCGAGTGGCGCGCTCCGAGCCGATCAAAATAGCCGAGAAAGACAGCCGAGGAACACGGGCTCCACGAGGAAGCCGCCTCCCTCGGCTCCGCGGTCCGAGCAGACAGGGCCTAGTGTCTGACCTTCGCCAGGGTCGCGCTTTCGGGTCCGGTTAACGGTCACGGGGTTAACGGTTGCATAAAGTACAGTTGCACAGTGGATAGACTGGCAGGACCATTGGGGCTGGTGTTCCAAAGTTTGAGGTTAATTTCGAGGAAGAATGTTAGAGGAAGAGTCAACTAGGTGACTAGGTGCATCTAGATGCAAAAGACATCCTTTTGGAGTCCTAAGATGAGGGGTCAAGTGAGACAGCTGGTTGAGGAAGGGTGCAGCAGGTGGTTGGAGGTGAAGCCAAAGGTGGTTTTCCGCTGGATTCGATTGGTTGGATTTGATGCAAAAATGACCAGGAGATGAGGTGGATACATTTCACAGATGTATCCGAAGGACAGTTTAGAGGTCACTGGGAGTTGGGAGGATATGAGGGATTTTGGATAGGAATTTCGAACTGGGGTTAGAGTAGATTAGTAGTTCAGAACTGGGGTTAACTTCAGATTTAATTGGTACTTCAACAGGACGGATGACACGGTTCGGGTCGTAAAGAGATCGAATCGAGACATTTGATACCTTCACCTTAAGAAAACCAATGACTCTTGACACATGCTAAATTTACTTTGATTCATTTAATTATTTACCAACAAACAAGGATTGTAAATAACATCGTTTATTTCCGCAGAGATTGCCCTGGTGGTTTTTATGTTTTTTGTAATGGTTCTGGAAAAAATAGCATTCCATGTAACTTCCTCCGCAGACCCATCGCATCGAGTTTTATTATCGTCTTGTCCCCATTTCTGTTTACGTGCCACCATCTGAACCTACCACACAGTCGGCCACCGCCACATGGCAAACGTGCTAAAGCGTCCTCTATGGCGTGCAGTTTGTTTCTCATTCTCTTATTAGGTTTAACTGAGTCGGTCAGTTAAACCTCCTCCCATCAGTTTCAGCAGACATAAACAAACGGAACAATGCAAATGAAACCTCCCATACTTCGGCCGAACGCGTTGCAACATTAATCCATCAAGCTATTGGATGCGAGTTATTTTTACTTTTCAAAATTACTATACGCGTTTTTATTTTTAGGACGTCTCATTCAGCGATATAGAATGAGTCATTAAAAAAGTCAAAAAAGGCCACTGTGGAAAACTCGTCTTGACATTTCAGTCACTCGGATTGCTAAATACAGACTATTCCACTTAATATTAGAATCGCCTATTATTACCACAGTTTTTACGATATTCTTCAAGGGAAAGAAGGCTTATCGTCACTTTTTCCAAAGATCCGCACACTATTTTCTTCCCCGAAATAATTAACAATACAATTCTGCCAACTTTACGATTGACCATACAAACAGTATCCGTAAATCAAGCAAACAATTAGGGAACAAGTATTTTAAACGTGCGTTGCTTTGGCATATCTTCTCGCGCTAGCATTTGGCTGCAATTTATGAAACTAATTATGACGCCAAACTTCTACAATGTTGGAATAAAGAGTGCATTTCGTCAATGCACTTGCCCGCAAACGACTCGAACGCTGTTTTTTGACAAACATCTCCCCCAGACTCGAGTCACGCGGTACCATTTTTCTCCGTTTTTTCTCGACGTCAGTATCACGCGTTCGAATTTTATTTCAGGACCCAGCGGTTTCGTTATGGACCACGATTGTACCACTATAGACATCCGTAAATAGACATTATTTCAATCCCAAAAACCAAAAATATCCCCAAATTTGGTCAATGTTTTTTCAGCAAGAAAAAAATGAAAAATAGAAAAATGAGTTTTCATTCCAAAGGATCCATCAAATTTCGTCCAAAAATCTTACTTGTACGAAATGTCCATAAAACCCCAGCGATGCAGAGAAAGTATGTCTACTCACAACGGTGACATTACTACTGCGAAAAGCGGTAACTTCGGATCCGTGTTTTCTCCGCGGAAACCCGTTTCGCAACGGATCTATAAATAAACGGCGATAAACATTCCACGTTGGAATGTCGAAAAAATTGTTTTTCGGTCTCAGAACGGTCGCAGAGGAAACGATCGAACCGCCGAACTGCGAGTCACGTGACCGCGCGCAAATTGGCGGAATCAGTGACCGCGAATTGGCCGATCCGATGGTGGATTCATTTTTCATTCATGCCGGGCCGACGTTAATTAACGGCGCGCCGATAATATCGTCCTTCGCGTTCACGCGAACTCGGCGTCGCAAGCCGGAAACACGAAATCTATCAATAGACAGCTCGCGTAGATAGAAACTACTCGTGTATTCCACAGCCGGACTGGGAAAGGGAACGTACATATTGCGTCCTTGGCCAAACCACGGCGACGCCCGCTGGCCATCGAATAATATTTACTTGGGAGCATTTACTGCGATTGCACAAATTTTGCGCGAACTTGTAAATTGTCCAACATTCTTGTCTACGAGTCAATGTCTCCGGAAATTAATTTTTTCCGTTTAAATAGCACGTTTCAGGCAAACTTTAAGTGAATTTTGAAAAAAAAATTTTTTTATTTGTTTCTATTTAATTTTTTTATTTAATTAATGATTTATTATGAATTAAAATAGATAATTAAATGTTTTTTTATTTTGAAAAAAAAATTTACGAGCTAAAAATAACGGGAAAATTTTGGGAAGGGCAGTAAAAAGGGTTGGCGCTAGGCAAAATACAAGGTTTTTGAGCGTATTTCTATTATAATGAAAACGATGACAACGAAGCCAAGAAATTTGTCGGGATTTAACACGAATCATTTCACGAGAAGAATGCGTCATGAAGGGAGATACGTTAAAATAAGGATCGCGATCGCATTTTTGGCCTGAAATACCGCAGTCTAAAAATCGACCAAATCTGGTCTTAAGTGACTGCGTATTAAGTTGCAGTTAATCCGGATGATACTGACCCAGTTTTTGAATTATACGATTTTCCGAAATATAAATTATGCATTTTTTGACATTTTATTTGACGCGAATAAAACTGGTCATTTATGAATGCAGTTTATCATCCACGTTTCAACATCCAAAAATTCGTAATTGTCGTTAGGCGACCTTTCCGCAGAATTCTATCCGAATATGTGCCAAAAAATATATTCACGTTATTTTATATACAATTATTGCGCTGACCTGTAACATTCAAAACCATGAGGGTGTATGTAAAACAATTACATATGGAATTATTACTCAATAGTATCACACATGCCAACCAGGAAGAAAACGCCTTGATTTAAAAACTGCACAACAAAATAGTGAAAACGATTTATCTTTGTAACTTTTGCCACGTGTATCGTTATTAAATTTAAAAACAAAATCTATTCGTTATTAAATTTGTAAATAACAATAGTAGTTATTCTTAAAAAAATCTTATTGGGAATTTGATGGCACAGGTTATTGCGTAATTTTTAGCCGTATCTGGTATTAGATTAATTAATCATTTATTAATTCAAGTTCTTGTGTACTTGAGAACTAAGTCATAATTAAACTTATACATAATTCCTTTCATAACTTCTTATCAACAATAATTAAACAATAATCAATTACTACCTAAAATAACCTAAAATAATTTTAATTTTTAACTGAAGAACTTTTAGAGTAACTTCAAAAAGTGAATTAAGTACTTTTTTAAAAAAGGAAACATTTTCATATTTTACGTACTAAAACCTCTCAAAATTGGAACTATTATAGTTTTTCAGAGAATGTCACAGTTTTCCCTGAAAATCTCTAAAAAAAAAAAATCTTGACAGTCCCAATTTTGAGAGGTTTCAGAGGGTTTCTGAGAATTTAAGAGATTTTCAAAGGTTTTCAAAGCATTTTTCCAATAAAAAATTTTTCTATAATAGGAAATCCGATTGTACGATACAAAAATTTTATTTGTTATTCGAGCACTTAAAATCCCACCTCTCTTAACCGGATCTTGTATACGGAAAATAAAATGTAGGGTAAAGCTAACTGAAACACGCTGTAAATTTATCTCAAATCTACTTTGATCTATTTCACTCTGTTAGTGGGATGGTAAATTTGAATCTAACGGGCAATTTTTTAGCTTATAGTATTTATAGGCGCCGCTTTAATATTTGGGCAAAATACAATTTGTTTTACCAAAAACAAATCTGAAATGAAACTAAAATATCCACACAAAAATCAAGAGATGTGCAAATAATATCATTTTTGACTAAATGATGATGTTATTTTTACAAGAAAATTCAGCTCTGGTCTGTCATATAGTTTATTCGAATCACTTCTACTCAGAAGAAAAGGTGTCATCGTCGGAGAATTTGACATGCATTCGTAGGCTTAAACTCGGTTAGAAACGTTAACAATTAATTATACATATAATATTTAATCTTATGACATCGGCGCCCGGATTTCATAGAGAAAAAGAGAATGAATTTTCATTTTTTTTAATTATATAATTATTGTAAATATACTGATTGATTTAAGCCTAATATGTTGGTTTTACTTTACTATTTTCAAATTAAAATTAGTTGACATTTTTTAGAATCGAAAAAAGTATGATCTCTACAGAGGTTTTCAGTTCTCGAGTACCATAACATCCATCTTTAAATCGTTAACTTAAAAAAAATATTTAAAAACCTGCACGAAATTCAAGAAAACTTACATGTGATCTGATATTAGATATTGAATTCTTCCTAGATATTCGTATGACAAATCTATAATACGATGCCCTCGTCTTTAAAATATAAAAAAATGTTTAAATTCTTATAACATATGTATAATGTATTTCATGCATGTCTAGCTGTGAACGCTAAAATAAACGCAGTCTACTTCTCCCTCTCTCAGTTACTTGTGCTCTCCCTCTTGCTCTCTTTTTTTATCATTTACTCCCTGCCGAGAAAGTTCGACGGGTAAAAATAAAGCATTCGAATGTTTTTCCGCAGAAATCCGAATAATCCACGGCGAAGAATTTTGGAGTCGATTTGGTACCCGGAATCGACATTGCTTGGTTATGGAGCATTGGGCGCGGAATAAGCTGATACAATCGCGGCATTTTTAGATTGCCCGATCGTTCGTGAAACTGCCGAGGTCGCGAAACAAGTACGGTGTCATCCTATGATCATTGCAATTGGACATTTTCCAGTAGCCGCTCGTCATTGGTATGCTTTCCGGAAAGTTACACTTGATAGATTTTGATGATCGAGAGAAATAGTCAAATTTTAAAACACCCTATAAAAATGTAACTAATAACAATCTATGGAAAAAAGGGAGAAGCGATAGAAATGTTGAATGTTTTTTAATAACTTTTTTGTCGTACCTGCACAAAAACTGATCCTGCATCTCGGGCGCAAAGTGGTTCTTTTCCGCCCTCGGGCGGAAAAGAGGCCCTAGAGCGCAAAATTGCATTTTGCGCCCGCGGGCCACTTTTCCGCCCGCTCATTCCCGCCCGCTCATTACCGCCCTTGGGCGGAAAAGAACAACTTTGCTCCCTCTATACAGACACTCAAAACGTTCATTTTTTATACAGGTAAGACAAAAAATATCGTTCGCACCTCGGACGAAAATAGTATATTTCGTATCAAGGGCGCAAAATAGGTTTTTTCGTCCGAGGTGCGAACGATATTTTTTGTCTTACCT
>JABFPB010007977.1:0-10516 GCA_022817645.1 Ceratoteleas bidentatus | reverse complement strand
AATTAATTTGTTTAATTAAATACTCATTAACATTAAACATTAACCCATTTTTATAAGAACCAACTAACAAAATGTTAATAAATATATCATTTAAGGTTTTACCACTTCAAGTGGTAAGATTTTACCACTTAAATGGTGATTTCGTACCACTTAGTTTTCTCAGTGTGGCTTTTCCAAAATAGAACCTTCTTTACGGCTTTTCTGAAATAGTAGCTTCTTCCAGCCACTCGTCGATACGTACTTCTAATATATTTCGAATATATTTTAAATATATGTTTCTTTTTACTAGGGCAAAAAAACATTTATACTGTTTGAAAAAACGGTAAGTCTCATCTCTAAACGATTGTGCCAGAATTTCTTTTGCGTTCTTATCTACAAAATACCCTCCATTAAAAAACGTCCTTTTGAAAATTAACAAATGGTTGATTTTTTTTTTTTGAAAGTACACCCAGGTACTTTGAACTATGTTTTTCACCTTTTTTAGCATGCTCGTCGACAGGGAGTTTTTCTGAATCGTTGGCCTTGGAGAAAACTCCATCTGACAAGCTACTCTCTTCTTCGCTACTGGAATAGACAATTTTCTTCTTTTTCCTAAAACCCCTTCCTCTATGTTCTTCATCGGTCGTGCTTGAGCTGTCAACAGCTCTTTTTCTCGCTTCTTCATAGGTATCTGCAATTGTTTAAATTAATTGGTACATGCAAATCTATTCAAATATAATAACCAACGTTTAAATATGTTCTGCAGAGATAAAATACCCAGCGTAAATAGTTTTTATTAATTTTATTGGTTTTCCAATAATACTGAAAGGAACCAATATGTCAGAGCTTAGGTTTTTGTTCCCCCTTTAAATACCCAGACAATAAGGTTACGCTATTACATCATAACAAACTTGAATCAAATTTAAAAAAAAATAATAAAAATTATGAAATACAACAATTTTGATAAAACAAAAAATAATTTGTAGTGAATAATACAACTGTTGTTTACCGTATATTTTTGGTTCGTCTGTTAATGGAAATAAATTGTAATGGTTTTCGCCGATCGGTACTTGTCCTGGATTTTTTATTAAATTTACTGCCGAGAAAGAATTCTTTGGCCACCAGCAATAATACTCTATTGCCTCCTCAGTGAATTTTTTAACGATCCAACTTGCTGGAACTTCATTCCCAACGTTTTGGCCCTTGAATAGCGCTATGGCATACTTCATATTGAATAACTATGCAAGGTTGTGGTTTTTAAGACTTTGTCTTTGTCAAATTTAAACACCTGTAAACGAATAGGTTAAATATCAACCTTTCTTAATGAAACGTTTAAAGATATGTAAAAAAATTAATGTTATTCATTTACAGAAATATAGTTAATAATGAATATAAAATGATTGTTGTTTATTGATACAATGACTGTTGAAATATATAATGAAATATATAACCTTAAGACATAAGTAAAAAAATCAATTATATTTTGTGACTTAAGACACATTTACAAGATGTCTTAATTAATTGAATAACAAATGCAATAGTAAATAAACGATTAGAGATATGTAAAGAAAAGTAATGTTGTTTATGCACGGAAAAATAGTGAATTATGTATTATAAATTAATAAATAATTCGGCATATTTGTTATGCATCAGAGCTTAATTAAAGTGGAAAAACTCTGACTGATAAAATGTCATATTTATTCAATGTAAGATGTAAGAATATTGTAGTTATTCTCCAACAATCAGTATATTTTTTTTGCAAAACAAAAGTTCATGACGGCCAAATGTTTGTGTAACAAAAAAACAAATGTGACAGTGAGAGAAAATAAAGTTTTGGAAGAATTCAAATATTGAGAGGTTAGATAAAAGTGCGGTTGAAATATTAAGTGAACACACAACAATAAACGTGCAAAAAATCGATTCAATCATTAGAATATTTTCGTATTTACAAGTCAAAGGAATCAGTAATATTTCGGGCCCTAAGACACATTTACAAGATCTCTTAATTATCTGATTTGTAACAGCTCTAAAAATCAACATAAAATAAGTTAATTTACCTTGGAGTTCTGTTTTCTTACCTTGATTTCTGTTTTCAGTGTTTGTGTTTAATGTGTCGACATTCGGACTCTGCCGGGAAGGATATGGAATGGATAAGAGGTGGAACTTATTTGTGAAAGCGCACGCGCCCTCTGCCAGGGGTTTGTTTACAATTGCTTGTTGATGTTTTTGAGCTTGAGGTTAGTCCCATCCAACCGAAACAATTTATTTGAGAACACGCCACGAAAACCCGTGAAATTCGGTATTTCTCTCGACGTTGGAAGCAAATTATCTGCAAATAAAATTGCCTGTTGATATTTTTTAACTTGAGGTTACTCCCATCCAATCGAAACAATTTATTTGAGTACACGCCACGGAAACCTGGGAAATTTGGTATTTCTCTCGACACTGAAAGAAAATTATTTGCAAATAAAATTTATATATGCCAAAAGGTATGGATTATCATATATTTCACTTATTTCACTCTAGTCAAACAAAACATATAGCAAACATATATTTCCGATATATTTTCATATATTGGCAATATATTGGAAAAATATGTTTATTTTTACTAGGGAATAATTTACATGCAATTAAACGAAATAATTAATTAAAAAAATTCAAATTGAGGATACTGGTCTAAATGAAGTGGAATTATTGCAAAAATAAATACTTTTTGTTTGAAAATATGCAAAATATTGAAAATCCTGCAAAATATTAAATAGAAACGAATAGAAAATAATTGATTGTTAAATAATGAATCCCTCAGTTGAAAGATTCCAAATTTATAATTTGATTTTCAATTTCATTTTTCGATTCCGTTCAATTTCAGTGATTTTGCAATTTTTCCCAAGACTTATTTTAAATTATTTAATTATATTTTTTTTTATTATTTTTTTTATTTATTTATTTATTTATATATTCATCTATTTATTTTTTTATATAATTATTTTTATTTAATTATTTAATTTAAAAAATTTTTTTTAATTTAATTAATTAAAACGGCTTTGTTTACATTACAATTCCAAAATCTGCATTGAAACTGACAAAATGATTTATTTTCAATTACAGTTAGATTAACATTTTGAAACATTTTACTTTGAATGCCTGAATTGTAATTCATGCCACTACTTAGAGCATTTAAGAACGAAAAATTAATTTCAATCAATTCCAGTGAATGCTGAATTTGGCTGGAAAATCCTAATCTTTTCTGTTAATTTCTAACCACAGATTGTTGCAGGGAGGTATGTGCCAAAAAATAGTGAATAAACAGGAGAATGGGGAAGAGTGAGATTCCAATATACAAACTGATTAAATTTGTAAATTGTGAGATTGTATAATTGTTTATAAAGTAAATGTTTTTTTATTTTATAATTAAAGTTATTGACGATTGTGATAGAATGGTTAGTTTTAACGAATTTTAGTTTTTATTGATAAATTGAATTAATTAAAAATTAATTAATAGAAATAAATAGACATGAATTGAGATTGAAAAAATATCCTTCGTGGAAAGAGTTGAAATTCATGTTTACATGGTTTCCATTATATCTTATTCTATTCCAGTGATTTGCCAATGTTTTAATGCAGAATTTTGAATTCTTGAAAATGAATTTGTGTTTGTTTAATTCTTCCATCTGAATTCCACAAAAAATATAAATTATCTCTTCATTTCAATTCCAATCCCACACAACATTGCACTCCCCATAGTTACCTCCGAGGCAACTCAGAGGAACCGCAGTCACTCAGAGTTGACTCTGGGGTAAGTTTGAGGAAAGCAATTGAGGAAAGCAAATTTACTGGGATGAAATAGACGTTGTCAATTTATTGGTAATGGGAATTCAAAAAATATTTTGAATTTAACTGCTTTGGCAGTTTAATTCAAATTTAAAGTTGTTGAATTGAATTCCAGCACAGAGAGAAATAGTTATGTCAGGTTTATGCGATTTGTTTTGTTGCCGCCGTTATGTTACAGTAATGCGATATTTGTGTTCGCGTAACATATGCACATTTTGTAGTGCATACAATGTTACTGTTATGTATGCCCAACACAAGCCTCTTTTATTCTAACAAAAGTATTTTGTTGATTGAACAAAACTGAACGTGTAATAACCGACATCTTGTTGAATCAAGACAAGTATTTTGTTACGATTATTTGCAGGTTATGCTGTACTTTGAGATGAAAATCCGATTCATTAATATTCATTTCTATAAAAAAATTTAGGTTTTGATACAGTACAAGTTTTGGTAAAATTTTGATACGGATATTTAAAACTATTAACAGCTCAAGGAAGCCGATGGATGAAATTCATAAAGTCAGTGACTTCACGAGTGTTATTAAGGTGATTCTTCAAGTTTGAAGTGCCGAAGTTAGTGTCTTTTGGATTTATAAGTTACAAGTTTATTTTTACGTCTTTTAATTATAATCCAACGATTCTTTGATAATGGGAGATTGCATTCCATGAAAAATATTTCACTTTTATACATTGGTCTGACAAACCGTGCGCATTTTGTTCATATACGCCAAGACAGTAACGCTTGCAGCGGCATGAAAACGGTGGAAAATGTAAGTTCTTATGTGGCAATTCGACTTTGTGATGTGAAATTCACTAAAACGGAAAAAATTTTGTGTGAAAAATGAACGATTTTAACATTTCCAGTTACTAAACTTAAACCAGTCGACTCTAAATATTGTTTAACAGGAAGAAATAAAATGTTCCACATGAGTAATTCGCCGTTGTAGATGGCGTAGTTGGCGCTCAAAAACGATGTTGTATTGGCGTATTTTGAAAAAACGCGTACGGTTTGTCAGACCAGGAGAATGTATAAAAGTTAAATACTTTTCATGGAACGTAATCTCCCGTTATCAAAGAATCGTTGGATTATAAATAAACAGTTTTTTAATAATCTTGCTAATTATAAGTAGAAAAGACACTAACTCCGGGACTCTAGACATGAAGAATCACCTTAAGGGAAAGATTTAAAATCTTGGAATCTAGAAAGGTCGTAGTTAGATGTCCAGAACTTGACTACGGAATTGTGCTAATATCACAACGTGTGTTCTTTGCTGGTAAAATTGTAGACAATTCTATCCTTTTTTAATCATAAATAAAATCATTTTATTAAAACTGATAGTAAGGTTGCGATATCTGCTCTAACAAAATATATTTTCAACTAACTAAACACCCTCCCTTTTTGTCGCTAATTTTGCATTTGTGACGTCAGATTCAAAAGAATAAAAGTAAAAAAGAAATACATTTTGACCCTAACAAATATATATGTATGTGCACATATACATTTTGACCCTAACAAATATATATGTATGTCTTTTTCTTTTATAAAAAAAAAAAAACAACTGAGACTTGAACGCATGATTTACGGGTACAACTTTAGTGGTAACACTTTACCGCTAGGCCATACAGTATAATATAAATGACAGGAGATCTTTTTCCCATTTAACGTTTTGTTTCGTACCTCCGCACTAAACTAATGTTTAGTTTCATTTTGGTTTGAAACCCTGGTTTGTATCATGCAATTATTATATCACAGTTTATTGTTGCAGTTTAAAAATGCCTAAGCAATTCGAAGAGCTGAGTTCCAGAAGACAAAGACACTACGTGGAATTAGAAAAACGAAAGTTGCTTCAGCAATTTGAAGACCTGGTGACAGATAACTGGGTAATTTCAACGGATGAGAGAAATGTCAACCCAAATTTAATCAGCGAAAATGATGGTCAAACTAGCAGCGTTGATATATGTGAAACCGATTTTATGGAGCATGGACACGATTCTGTTAACAAAGATGAGGTAAAAGATTTTATTAGACAGATATACAAATAAACATTTAACTTGGCCATGAATGGATGATATAGAGAGACCTCCCTATAACAAATATTTCTTAGAAATGAATAGGCTATATAAGCATCTGTTTTAACCGACGTTAACATCTACAGACCGAAGTTTTTCCGGGAAACAAATAATTTTTTCACATCCACTCCACTCTTAAAAAGCACAACGCTGCGTGAAGTTAGCTTCGCTAATCGGAAATGCACGCGCAGCCTCCCTGGAGTTGGCTCTCAGCGCGAAATCGGCGCGAAATTTAAATCGTTGCTACATGGGCGATCGACTTGGCGCTTCGTGAATATTTAATTTGTTTAATTTTTTTTAAATAATAAATATAACGCACGAAATATAAGGATATTCTAAACATATTTTTTATTTAAAAATTAATAAAAATAATAATAAAACGTTTACAATACCTTGAATACTTACATAAAGAATATATCGCACCAAACTTAAATTGCTAATATACTTATAATATACTTTTTAATTATATAATAATAATAACTGTCTGGCAGTAACTATTATAATGCCGCAGCCACAAAAGATTAAATTGTTAAAAATTTTTGAATATTTTAAGTTGAATAATGATTTTTTGAAAATGAATTTGTTTTTTGCTCAGTTCCTCACTCAGGGTTCAACAACACTCGTAAAACAATCTTTTCATCATAAAAGGAATCGTTTCATAATGAAAGGATTTTCCGCTCAATATATCGATAAAACGAAATCCTTTCATAATAAAAGGAATAGTTTTATTACAAAACTACTACCTAATCAGTTTAAAATAAATCTTTTCAAGATAAAATTAAGTTGTATTAAAATAAACGGATTTTCACAAAATTACAGTCTTTTCAACATAACATGAAGATTTTTAAGAGTGAAGAAAATACCAATTATTTTCTATCAATTTCAATTTTAATAAAATGCATGTTTTGAATTTAATGATAATGGAATTTAAACAACCCACACTAAGAGAAAAAAAAGTCAAAGTCACTTGACTTTGAACGGGCTAAAACTACTTGACAATGCCAAGCAGTTTTAACCGAACTGCTCCTATATCAACTTCACTGTCAAGTACCCAGTGAACCAAATATTGGGTTCACTGAAATTGGCCAATAATTGTACAAAAATGGGGTAATAATGCCCAATAATTGGACAATATTGGACAATCGGACGGCCTGAGGCAATTATTGGTCAATTTTCATGGTTCACTAGAACTAACTTCACAGTGCATTGACGATCGATTAAATTTAGTTAATAGTATTTTATTTAAATTCTTCAAAGTACTACATTAATAAATTAATTTAAATTATACCTATCCCAATTGAAAATGTTAAAGCAACATTGTAAATTACACATTCAGGAAAATGTTCTGTTGAACCAACCAAATTGTCTGGTTAACATAGCACTAACCAAAATATTTGCTTAAACCAGACGTGAATCTTGATTTACTTAAATGTTTGGTTGATTTAATAAAATGTTTTGTTAGTTTTGATTTTGAAGATAAATGCTTTTAAAGTGAACAGCAACTGTTTTTAGCATACACTCTATGGAGTAGGGCAGTCAAGAAACGTTCGAACATAATTATCAAAATTAAAAAAGTATGATATAGATTATAGATGGGTCCCTACCAGAATCTCTCATTACAATATTCTCTCATGCAAAAATCTCTCATTGAAATAATCTCTCATGCAAAAAATAACAAAACTCGAATTCATTTACGTAAAGTTGGGATCTTCTGGATCTACTTCTGCAAAGTTGACGCGTGTATTTTTTAAAAATAACAAAACTAACATTCTTTTTGCGTAAACACTCTTTTTGCTGGACCTATTTCTCGTGCAAAGTTAGAGATTTTTGTTTGAGAGATTATTGTCACTGAGAGATTGTTGTATTGAGAGATTCTTGTGCGTCACCATTATAGATAGATATTTACAAGGAATTATTCGGCAAAGTTTGAACAAAATGTGTTGCATTATCTCTCTCATGAAGTTATTTGTTGACAACGCCTTACGAAATGCCGCGAATTCTACGTTTGTATTTGTTTCGTAAACTAGAAATCACGGACTTTAAAACGTATTATAAGTTGACATTGAACAATTTGGATTATTTCATGATATTTATTAAAATTTATTATCATTAGATTGATGATTTGTACGACGACAGTGGGAGCAATGCGTCTTCAGAACTGAGCGATTTGTACGACTTATGTAACACTGATGATGTGAACGACGATGAATATTCAACTACAGACTTTACTGACAATGTTGACGATAATTTTTTACATGCTAACTGCAATCCAGTGGAATCTGAGGAGAACATCCATGATTTGCAACGGAGTTTACCACTGTGGAAAATAACGTTTAATATTCCGCTATTAGCAATGAATAAATTATTAATTATTCTGCGTAACAATGGACATCGTGACGAATTGCCAAAAGATGCCAGAACCTTAATGAAAACGCCTAGGAATACTTCATCACGTGTAATGACTATGAGTAATGGAAAGTACATTCATATTGGAATTGAATATGGAATCAAAGCAATTCTAAACAAACTGAATTCAACATGTGATTCTATTATCATAAATACACATGTGGATGGCCTTCCACTAACCAAAAGTTCCACATTCAGTTTTTGGACAATTATGGGCGGCGTTGTCAGTCCAATAGAGAGCAGACCCTTCGTAATTGGTTGCTTTTATGGCAGAAGTAAGCCTGACGATTCTAATACTTTCCTTCATTATTTTGTGAATGAAATGAAACTTCTACAAGATAATGGGTTAGTAACAGATACAAGAAAAATTTCCATTAAATTTAACGCAATGATTTGCGATGCCCCGGCACTGTCATTCGTTAAATGTATCAAAGGATTTAATGGATATTATGGTTGTTCAAAATGCGAAGAAATTGGCACTTCATATCGCAGACGCATGACGTTTCCATCAGTGACATCAGATCTCAGAACGGACACGACCTTCAGAAATAAAAGTCAACCTGACCACCACAGAGGGACATCAGCCATGGAAGATCTCAACATTGATATGATTTCCCAATTTCCGATAGATTACCTCCATTGTATTTGTCTGGGCGTTGGGAAGAAATTGATCAAACTAATTGCAACAAAAAAAACTTCATTTCCACTTACGTCAGATAGTGTGATACAGTTATCAAATATGCTTGTTAAACTAAGAGATTGTATACCAAAGGAGTTTTCTAGAATGCCTCGAAGTGTACTCGACATAAAATACTGGAAGGCGACTGAGTGCCGTCAGTTCATACTTTATACGGGTATTGTATTGTTGCAATTATTTCTTCCTGATAAAGCATACGTTCATTTTTTGTCTTTAAGCATTGCTATACGTATTTTGTGTGACTCCGAGTTATGTTTCGATTTTAATGATTATGCACAAGAATTACTTGTATTCTTCGCTTCAAATTACGGATCATTGTACGGCGCCGAAAATGTAACATATAACGTGCACAGTGTGATTCATCTCGCTAATGATGTAAAGATGCACGGTCCATTAGACAGATATAGTGCATTTCCATACGAAAATGCTATGCAATTAATTAAAAACAAAATTTCTCCAAATGACAGTTGCTTGCAGCAACTATTGAATAGAACAATGGAAGAGTATAAATTTATGCCATGTAAAGAAAATGACAATACTGAATCAATAAACAGTAAGCATTCAAGATCTGTAAATTCTGTACAATTAAAAAACTTTAAGATAAGTACTCATTTCAAAGATAACATTTGCATGTTAAACGATAATTCTATAGTCCGAATAACAAAAATAGTAAAGGTTAATAGTGAAACCATTCTTACATGTCAAAAATTTGTACACATCAAGCCACTATTTGAAAACATATGCGATTCAACATCTTTTGGTATTTGTATCATAAATATTAATAGCACTGACTCTGAATTCGAATGTTGTATATCAGCTATTAAGAGGAAAATGGTTAAAATACCATACACTAAAGACAAAATGTATAATATTCGTTGTCAAGATTATGAAAATTATGTAATCATTCCTTTATTGCACCATTAACATTAGAGTAATAAATTAAAAAAATCGATTATAGATCTAAATATTTTTCAACCAACATTTAATTGTATTTATGTAGTACAAATCTAATCTAATACACATTATTAATTCGTTAATTGAACTTTCGTTTCATTCCTTTGTGAAATTTATTTGCCTTCTATTTCACCTTTACGTAACGCCTATGTTCTATCCATTGACGTTTTTGTGACTGTAGTATTACACCTTTGTGTAATTTATCAATTACCTTTACGTGACCTACAGTTTACATTTATCTGACTTTCAACTTACCTTTAAGTGACTATCAATCTGCCTTTATGTGACTATCAACTTACCTTTATGTGACTTTCAACTTACCTTTATGTGACTTTCAACGTACCTTCATGTAACTTTCATTTTACGTTTATGTTACTTTCAACTTACCTTTATGTGACTTTCAACGTACCTTCAAGTAACTTTCAACTTACCATTATGTGACTTTCATGTTATCTTTATGTGACTTTCATGTTACCTTTATGTGACTTTCAAGTTACCTATAAGTGACTGTCCTGAGACATTTCATTGAACTAAAAAGTGAAAGTCACAATTAAGTCACGCTGAGGAGGAAATAGTGACG
>JABFPB010007976.1:0-10515 GCA_022817645.1 Ceratoteleas bidentatus | reverse complement strand
CAAGCAGCGAGGTACTGGTACTATGTTTTCCCAGTTAGCATCAAGGTCGGGGTCGTGCGTCCTAGAGGCCCGGGTGGGCCAGGTACCACTCTTCCCCACGAGCAGAGGCAATCGAGGGGAAGCCCAAGCGTATGGCACGCACGGATGGTCCAGACGAGGATTCTGCGAGGCTCCAAGATGAGAAGGTAGAAGATGATGATGGTAACGGAGATTGAGAGGAAGCGAGCAGGCGGTTTGCAGGCGGGTAGGGCTCTCGGCGTAGTACTGAAGATGAGGGTAGAATAGGTAGCGCAGGTAGATCAGGTAGAAGGCGAGGTTGAAGGTCTTGAAGTTCTTGCAGAGGAGGGACAACGGCACCCGGACGACTCTCTCCTTCGCTAAATTACTACAAACTAAAGCAAAACGAAGTAATAAACAAAAAAAACAGACGGCCATAGAACTGCCATAGTAATAGTTGCGGAAAATTTGCCTCGGCTACTCGGAGAGCAACCTGGGCTTGGGACCTAAAAGCATTGTTCAACGTGGCGTGAAACGCCACGTTACATCACACCCGGGATACTCTCTCTCTCTCTCTCTCCACGAACAGCTTTGCACCCCCCTCCGTAGTCCAACTCTGCGTCCAAGAAATCGAGAGAGAGATTTGGATGTAGGCTCAGTAACATGAGTTCAAACCGACTTGTTAGAGGCCAAAAGATAAAGATAGCGAAATAACCAGGTCTGGATTCGGCACCCCGAATAAACAAAAGCAATAACAAAATAATACATCCTTTATTTTGGGCCATCAGCTCTTGGCAAAGATACAAAAAAAATGGTACTGATCTAGTGACATTATTTTACATAAGGCACAACTTCATTGACGCCCGATTCCATAGTCAGGTAAGGTAACGAGAAGATAAAAGAAAAAAAAATAATTTCCCTTCTTGGTCGTAATCTAAACTAAACTGGTCCAAAAGGGAACCAAACTGAATTTAACCGAACCAAACTGCATTTATTTCCCCGCGACGGCATGGTAGGGTTACGATCGAGTTACGAGGAAATACTGGGCCCTAATGGTTCCTCCGGGGACGCTTGTGGTGGTTGCGGTCACGACGAGAACCCCGTTTACTCTGCCGGGACATTCTGCTCCAATTCTCCAATTGCCATGACTTCCGGCAACACCAACAGGTACGCACTGTCACGCCCTTTTTCCCACAGCGGTAGCAATTTCGGAATCTGTCCGGACGAGGACAGTCCCGGTACACATGACCTCGTTTATCGCAAGCGAAACAAATCGGTTCTCTGCCCTTCGAACTATCCGAGCTCACGGAGCTGTCGGAGTCACTACTCGACACATCAGAATCCGTCGAACTCTCCGAGGTGTCGGAGTCGCCCGAACTCTCCGAGCTCGATGACCGAACACTTTGGTTAACGCGGCCACGCGAGTTCGACGGTTTCACTTGCGCGACTGGGACAGAATTTGTTTTCGGGGCTAGCGGGGAAGGTAAAGTGCCTGCGGCATTCACCATAGGGGCCGGACACGGCTCAGACGGTAGGGTTATCGGTATCACGTGATACGGTCGCGGTCGAGAGTTGCTGGCGGGGACGAGGGGTTGTACTTGGGCCGAAGTAGATGGAGTCTCTCCGCGCTCTGACTTCTCAGGAACTACTCGCGAGCTCGATGCCGAACACACACCTCTCTCTGTCCCCCCGGACATTCGCCTACTCAAGCGCGGATCTCGCGGCTCGGTTGGGGAAGTCGAGGCATCGTCGCTCCGGACCGGGGGCGGCGACAGGGGGGTACCAATCTTCGAGTCGTTGCCCCGAGTGGCCGGCGTCAAGAGACGTTTGAAGCTAACCGCGGTCTGTGTAGCCACCGAAACCTTCGGATTTCCCGGTGGTGGGGGTGGTGGCGTCAGACAGACCTCATCCAAAACTCTCCGCAGAACCGCGCCTTGATATTCGTAAAGAATATTGCGAGAAACTGCACGGATCTCGGCGGGGAGTTGGGACTCAAGCTCGGCCAATATACGCTCCAGCGTTTTTTGGTGGGTCTGGATGAAGTTCCGGTATTCGGGGGGATCCATACTCCAAACCTGCAGCTGTTGTACGAAAGGGCAAAAACAAAAAAAAATAATTAGATACCTTATGCGGAGACATTATGATTACGCAAAGTAACTCTCTGTGGAAGAATTAAAATAAAAAATAACCAAACAAAGGAAAAGAAACAAAAGAAAATGGGGACGGAAATTCAGGAGTTGGACAGGACGTTCGCGAAAGTGGATCCAAAAACGCTAACTATGTACACGCTCAAGTAACTCGGGTACGTGGGTTCGTAATGCCCAAACGCAATAAATGCGCCCCTGCGGGATCTCGACGGAATACCTGTGGCACTAAATTCCGCACGCAACTTATATAGGTAAGGCGCTCAATTAGGTACACAGAATCCTTCGGAACTAATCGTATACGCGAGCTATATACAACGGGACTAACTCGGGTCCGTGGGTTCGTAATACCCAAACGCATTGAAAGCGCCCCTGCGGGATCTCGATACCGTACGAGAAGAACCTCCACCGACTCATTTTCGATGCGCTTCGCGCGCTAATTGGTCAGCCATTTGATTTTCGAGGTTGTCAGAATGGCCCTTCACTTTCACCCATTCGACACAATCAAATGTCTGTAGTAGCTCCACGAGTTGAGAAAACTCTTTTCGGTGGACGACTTCTTTACCGGCGGCATTCTTCCAATCGCGTTTTTTCCATTCCGGGAGGTATTGGGTCATACATCGGATCACAAAGTCCGAGTCAGTATGGATACGCAACCTTTTGCAACCAGATTGCGAGACAGACTTAGCCGCGGCGATCACCGCGAGAATCTCAGCGCGGTTATTCGTGCAACGTTGTCGGAGGCGTTGTGAAATATTCGCGGCGCACTCGGGCCCAAAATACACGCCCAGTCCGGCCTTCGCGGTGCCCCTTCCATTTCGTGAACACGATCCATCCGTCCAAACGTTAACGAATCCGTCGGCGTCGGCTAAGTCTCGAATAACGCGTCCGATATCGTCATCTTGCCCGAAATATGGCTTAATCTGCGAAACGTCGGCTTTGATTATTTTATCCGTAACTTCGTCCGCGAGTTCGTACAAATTCGGCGACAATTGTGCGCGCACCCGGTACGGCCCAATCCATTTCGGAGCTAACTTCGCGGCGAAGTATTGTATAGCGGAAGACAAAGAATGATTCTCAAGTAGCACTAGATCTCCGACCGCGAATGTACGACTCCCATGACGTAAATTATAATAACGACTCTGTCGCAGATTGGCGTCGGTGATATTTTGTGAAATTAAAGTTCGAAGGTCCGAAAGTTTGGTCATTCGCGATTTCCAGCTATCAATCTCGACAGTAAATGGTTCGGTCTTGTCATTTTCCGCGTCACCCGGTCGGTCCCCATCGCGGACACAGGCGATCGGTGCCGGTTCTCGTCCCAAGTTAACGAACGCTGGACTTGACTTGAGTGAGGCGTGATACGCGGTATTATAAGCGAATTGGAAGTCCGAGATATGGGAATCCCATTCCCGATGGTCATTCTCGATATAAGCGGAAATCATCTGTTTGATGACCCGGTTCACCCGTTCGACGGGATTTGACTGGGGATGGTAGGGGGGTGTGGTTCGATGCATGATATTTCCACGTCGTAGTAATTCGGTCACATGACGGTTACAGAATTCTGTGCCATTATCACTTAGCAGAATTCGCGGCGCGCCCCAACGATTCAGAACGGTGTCACGAAGAATTTCCGCTATTTTCCTACCTGTGGCTTGTCGGAGGGGAACACACTCTATCCACTTGGTAAAAGTGTCTTGAGCAACCAGCAGATAAACTTGGCCACTTTTACTTCGTGGGAAGGGTCCCATCAGGTCGACGGATACTGTTGACCACGGTTCGGAAAGCGAATGGTGGCGAATAAAGCCAGCAGGAAGGGTTTGAGTCGTTTTCACCCGTTGGCAAACCTCGCATCGTCTCAAATACTGCGTAACATCTCGCACCAAACCGGGCCAGTAATATCGACGTTTGACTTTCTCTACGGTTTTCTCAATACCCAGGTGTCCTGATTGTGGCATATCATGACTTTCGCTCAAGATAGCACGTCGATGTCGCCGCGGAACGACCATCTTCCAGTTACTCGTATCATCGACAAGGGATTCGAAATTTTGGTTTGGTACATGTACGAACAGTCGCATATTTTCGACTTTCCAATTGGGATTTGAGGTTGGATCTTGGGTAGTTTCAGTGAAACGCCGATTATACCAAGAATCCTGGAGGTCTGACCACTCCAAAGGTCCATTCGAGGGGTTTACCCCAGCACAAAGAATTTCAACAGGGGACGTTACTTGTGCCAGAGCCTCTGGAACGCGAGAAGGGACGACCTTTCGATTCTGTATCTCTAGTGAGTAGCCTTGTAGCTGAACGATCCACCGCGCGAGCCGTTGGGTGGGCTCCTTCAGGCTATACATCCAACGAAGACTACTCGCGTCTGTCACCAACACAAATGTACCGTTCTCGAGGTAAGGGCGAAACTTTCCAATAGCCCAGACGGCCGCTAAACATTCACGCTCGGTGGCGGTGTAACGTTTCTCGCATTCCGTCAACGTCCGACTTGCGTAGGCGAGGACGCATTCCCGGTCATCGATGAGCTGACTCAGAACAGCGGCGAGACCGACCGTGCTGGCACTACATTGTAATGAAAAGGGGAAAGAGAAGTCGGGGGGGGTGAGCAAGACTGATTCCGTGAGGTGGGCCTTAATTTGCTCAAAGGCACTTTGTTGCTCTGAGTTCCACATCCACACTTGATTTTTACGTAACAATCTATTCAACGGCTCCGCGATAGTCGCCAAATCGGGGATAAAACGCCGGTACCAGCTCACCATACCCATGAAACGACGAAGACGTTTTAAGGAGGTGGGCACCGGATAGTCTACTACAGGCTGACACTTATCGGGATCGACATGCAAGCCTGTTTCATCCACAATGAATCCTAGGTAACGAACACGGGAGCAACAAAAGTTACTTTTATCCGCATTAATTGTCAATCGGGCTTCCTTTAATTTCAGAAGTACAACACGCAACTGATGGAGGTGGTTTTCAAACGACTGAGTGACTACGATTATATCGTCGAGATATACAAATACGTACGGGGCCATCTCAGGGCCAATAATCGTGTCCATCAGGCGCTGAAATGTTGCGGGTGCTCCCGTTAGTCCATATGGCATTCTACAAAATTGGTAAAAGCCTTTTCCCGGTACTGCGAAAGCAGTCAGTTCTCGGCTAGCCGCGGCGAGTCCGACTTGGTGGTACGCGTGACTTAAGTCAATGGTAGAGATATACCTGGCCTTGCGCAGTTTATCGAGAATACCATCCATCGGAGGCAGAGGGTAGGCATCACGTTTCGTGATTTCGTTAATTTTTCGAAAATCGAGGCAAAATCTATATTTCCCATTGGGTTTTCGGATCATAACGATCGGGGTCGCCCAGGGACTAGTCGAACGCTCGATGATTCCGGCGTCCAACATGCGATCTACTTCACTACAGATGGCATCGTAGACGCGTGGGGATACGCGCCTGAATTTTTGGCGAATCGGAGGGTGATCTCCGACATCAATCGTATGAGTAACGAGAGGTGTCAACGAAGGCTTTGTGGGAGGCACTGGCAATACTTCTTTCAAGAGGTTCGTCAAATCGGAGGTTTGCGAGTTCGAGAGTGAAACCAACCCACAATTCATGTCTTCGGACTGACCCTCGAGGGGTTCGAATGGAAATATCCGGTCCGGCATATCAATGAAAGACCAGGAGGGAGTAGCGAAGTCAATTTGCATATTCATGGCACACAGGAAATCTAATCCGAAAATGCATGGGAAGGGCGAGGACGGAAACGTCCGTGCCGACAAGATCGAATGTCGATCGTGTAGCGTCACTGGGACGGTGATTTCATATTCGCTGAGCTCAACCTGGTCATTCGCAATACGGATGCGAACTAAGGACGACCGTCTCTCTAGGTCGAGCTCGGAAGCCAATGCCACACCTTCAGGTCCCAGAAACGTACTGGTGGCACCAGAATCGACCAGCCCACGAATTGGTTTACCGGCCATCGTAACACACAGAAATAAAGGGCGATTACGCGAGATCGCCGGCATAATCAATTCCGGCAAACTATTCGAATCAACGGGGGTTATATTTACCGTCTGATTAACCCTATTCGAGCAGTCTTCGATCCTCATATCTGGGGTAGGAACTATCCGAGGGATTAGGGACGCGGTTACCCCGGTTGACGTCCCTAGACCTCGTTTCCCGAACAACGGGGACACTGGGTTTTTCTAACGTTATCTTGTCCACAACCATAACAGAACACCCGACGTGGTTCGGGACATACTGGGTAGCGGTGACCGGATTGTTTGCAATTATAACAGGTGAGATCCGGCAACGGTGTGTCCGGGACTGAAACTGACGTTTGCGTTGATGTCGACCGTTTGGCGTTATTAGATCGCGAGGAATCCGGGCGTGGAGGCTTATTCTGCTTATTCGGGACTGACTTTTCTATGGCAGTCGTTTTGGAGTTAGAGGGGGACATCCCGCAGAGTAACTTATCGCCTTCACTGTCGCTATATTCGAGAGGCTCGTCTTCGATCACGGCTGCGGCATGCTGACGTGGGGTGCGACGGGCGCGAGGGTCGTGATACGCGAGATCAGAGTAAACCGAACGTTCCGGGGTCGGAGGTGGTTGATAAGTTTTGGCGGCCATACATACACGTTCGCGATTTACTGCGGCAGTCTCTAATTCATCGCATGAATGCAAATAATCTAAATTTATAGTAGCCTGTAACCGGGGATGCATATTCCAGTAAGCGCACTCGAGCATTTCCTGTTCGGACCATCGGGGAATCGCGCGATTCATCAGTCCGCGTATACACGTCAAGAAGTCAGCTACGCGTTCATGCTCACCTTGGGTTCTTCGCAAAATTTCGAGGCGTAACGCGGGTTGAAAGTCCGGTTTCAGGAATCGAACTTGAAAGGCGTGAATAAAATCTTCTAATCGCGTCCATTCTACCCGACGGGTGCGAAACCATTCGAGGGCAATCCCCGAGAGAAAAAATGGCATACTAGCCAGTATGCTCATATCATCGAGAGGCATAATCTGGCAGCCTTCTCGCAGACGCCACAAAAATGCCTCCGCATCCTCCTTTCCCGAGAATTTCAAATTCCATTTGCGCATGACGTCATATGCATTCGCGGGATTGGCGTAGCGCGGTACGGGAGGGGGATTCGGTGGATATCGTGGTTCATGCAACGATGGTCCGCGCCCTCTCACATCGGTTCGGTGTGAGCCGGGATATTCCGATGGCGCGCCTGTTTCTATGAATTGACTCCGGTTCCGATCAAAAACGGGATCTAAATAAGTGGGGTTTGGCCTTACCGTGGTGGCCCCCTGGTTGCGATAGGACATTCGGTCGTAAATACTGTCGGGTCCTCGCGCCGGTTCCCCATAATCACGCGGATCGCGGGTTGGCGCGGAAGAAAACCCTAGATCGCGATAGAGGCCTCGCTCCGGATGCGACGGAGGAGCTTGCTCGTGATCCAACCCCGTTTCCCGACCTGACCCTAACGGTAACGTTTGGTTTTGGTAAGATAACCGTCCCCGTGCCTGAGTTACGCGATCCGTCTCAGCGCCGGGGGGCTGAGATCCTCGGGGTTCGAGTCTCGTCGCGGAATAGGGGGGTTCTCTCCAAAACTCCCTATAGTCTTGACTATTAGTGGGTAAATCGGTAGTTTGACCTAAATTTATGCTTGACCGATTCGTGGTTACCATCCTGTCCGGATTGTCGTGTTCTCGAGGTAACGTATCCCAGTGTAGTACCCGTCTGGGAACTTCCAAGAGTCCCACCGGTGTGTCATAGATTTGTCCCCGGGACCCGTTTGTCGTGGGAATTGCCAAGTTAGCGTGTAGGGAGGTCATATCAAAAAGGTTCCGCGGGACCTTGGGGATTGCACCACGAGAAGTGCCCAGAGCCGTGTCTATGCTCTGCACCGGTGGCACAGCTGGAGCCGAACTAGGGATTCCAATCCGGGGATCCCTTAGGGTAGTCGGAGGTGGAGCGGCGCGAACGGTTTCAGGGGTCGGAGGCGAATACTGGTTCGACGGCGTATGAGTTGCCGCCGATACACTGGTTGTAACCGTACGTACCCCACTCGTGGGTGGGGCCGAGGACAGAATAACTCCGGTCTGGTTAACCACGGGGGAAAGGGGAATTCCACCTATTGCCCCAGGTAGGGTATCTGTGGACGGAGATTCGACCGGAAAATCACCGCTGGCCAACGACGTGGTCGAGGAATGAGTACTTGCATCGCTGTTGGGACGTATACCCTCTAGACAGGCGTTAATAAGGCGCTTGCGACGAACGTATACGATTCCATCGACTCCTAGGTTTCGTGCCCGTAATTCACGGTCTAAATCCCTTGGGAATAACGAGGTTACCCATTCCGTAACTTTTCTTTCCGTACTCATGGTTATCAGGCCCCAATGGCTAGCCACCCGATAATAGCAATCAAGTTGTGAGCTGGATAAAAGATAGGAAAGGTCAAGGGAGCGAAATAAAAGCAGTTGTAACCAAAATTATACCAGAAAAGAAATCATACTAAGAAATCATAACAAGAAATCATAATAAGAAATCATAATAAGAAATCATAATAAGAAATCATAATAAGAAATCATAATAACAAATTAAATTGAAACAAAAAAAAACTGATTGGGATTATCTTTTCCACAGAGAAAAAAAAATTGTTAATTACAATAATGATTCAATAAACACCATTAAGGCTACATTAGTAATGTTATTGTTATCATTATATCATAGTTATAATCAATTGTTACTGGTTTTAAGTTAAACAAAAAAATTTGCTCACTAGCATATGTCCACGGTATGCATATCAATTTCCCAAGAGTTTATTTTCAATCTCTTTCATCAGTATAGATTCCAAAATATTTAGCCGCATAATATGCGGCACTCACTTTCGGAAATAATTCTTCAAAACGAACGACAATTACTTCACTGAGAAAAACGTCGCGTGTTTTTATGAGCAAAAACTAGAAAGCCGAATGTAAACATTCCCAAAATAAAGCTTGTTTTTCGTGTCTCGAAAATACGATTATTTTTCTACCTACGAAATCTCTTCACCTTTTCGGAATTTAATGAAATTATTTAATTTCTTTCATTTGCAAATTCACTTTTTCAACAAAAATTGACATGCATGAGCAAATATTTCAAATTAGTGTTCAGCCGCGCGAATCTTCATGCTTCCTCGGAAAATTTTTCATTTGTTCTCGCTGGAACAAGAAATTTCCAATAACGGCAAAAATTCGCAAAAATTTCGCAATTCGGCAAAATCCTGGCAGGATCGCCAATGTAACGTTGTACCTTTTTGGGTGTATGTAAAAAGGAGTACAATGTCCCTTCGCCACCGAACCAGGGAGTAATTATTAAACAAAACGAGGGAGAGATAGAGGTCCAGGATCGCCAGCCACGCAGACGTGACAAAGATAGAGGTAGAGATAGGGAGGGACGCGTAATACCCTGATCCGGTGAAGCGGCAACGGCACGAAAATGGTCCGCGCAACGGCCGTATCCGACTAAGCCAGGAACGTAGGATTTTGCCACGGGAAAGATAAAGCTAGTCGAGACTTCAATAAACGCATTATTATTAACCGCAATTAAAGTACATGATCAATTTATTTGTATAGATATATATATAGGGAGGAAACTAATAGTTATAACGCAAAATAGCTAACAGCACCTCTCAGATTCTCAACATCTTTTACTCAAACATAACTACGTGGACTAAACATATCAAATCGCTAATATTACAGAGCAAAAGTAATCTACACGGGGCAGAATTCGAACGCAAAAGAGATAGACGCGAGGCAAAAGGCAACTACGCGACGCAAACTAGATACGCAGGAAAGGTAGAGACGCGAGGCAAAAGGCAACTACGCGACGCAACGCAAAAGATAGAAACACGAGGCATACGGCAACTACGCAATTTACCGAGGAAGCAACATATTCGCGCACAAAAGCAGAGTGGTTACGCAAGCACATGCTACTCACAAAAGAACCAAACCAATCGTGGAAGCAAGCAAGAGATAAGCTAGTGCAAGGCAAGGTAATGACGAGAGAGAGAGTCCAGGGTGCTGTCCGCGTGTCCCGAGCTGCTCCGCCGGGCACGTCTGCTTCGCCCAGATTGCTGCGACCGAGTAGGAAGAAGAATGCGTCGCTCGAGCCGACCAGCCTCAACGTTCCGCGCCCCGCCTCTCGTCCTGCTCCCACCACTCCGCCGCCGCAGCTACGTCGGACGGTTCGGCTATGCTAACTTGGCTAGCGTTGGCCGGCTGCAGGGTGGGTTGCCGTCTGGTAGGTGCTGGAACAAACTGGGCCTGTAGCGCCTGGTGAGTGCCCTTTCTGGATCGGACTGGGTGGGCCTCTGGCGATGATGA
>JABFPB010007975.1:0-10512 GCA_022817645.1 Ceratoteleas bidentatus | reverse complement strand
AGTAACAATACTTGGATATCATCTAAAGAAACAAATTTGCTTTACTTTTTTCAAATTCGCATAAAAATCCTATCGATGAATTCGCTAAAATTGCAATTTATAACATACGAAGCATTAAAATTTAAGGTTATTTAAATAATTATAATAATAAATGTTACTACCAATAATTATTTAGCTTCTAAACTTTGTCTCTCGGCGCTGCTCATTTCGATGGTTTTTGCGAATTCGTTCATCGCTTCAGTTCTTCCATCTTGTCCCTCTAAATCATCATGCCCCAACCTCCTTAATGAATCATTTTCAATGAAGTCTAAGATACAAAATGAGCCGAAGGAAGCGCGCCGCCTCCCGGATTGCAAAATAACTCGTTCTCCTCCGTCTGTGTAATCGCTCGTGTCGCCGCGCGTTGAAGTCGCCAACTCGGGGGAAATTCGCATCGCGCCCAGTGATACGAATGCTGCGCATACCAGCGGCCGCGCCGCGCGTCTCTTGCCGCTTTTTCCCAACGCGCCCACACGCGCGATTCTTTGCGTAAGCGACGTTCTCCCGGCGTGTTCGTGTTTTTCCGCCGCGGCGCATGCCGTTTCTCCGATTGCCGCCGATTGCACCGACTTTTCCTCGGCTGATTTCCACGCGCTGGGAGAAAATCGGTGACCTCGAAAATGGCCCGGACATTGGCGCAAAAAGCGCCAATGTCCGGCTGGCTTTCAGTTCGAGCGAAGCTATTCCGAGGAAAACGATCGAGATCGGCGACCGATCGGCGACATTGTCAGATGCGCTTAGAGATAAGAGCCCACGCGGCAAAGAAATAGTTCTTGAGACCCCGATTTTTACCGATAATACAATTTATTGAAATATTATTGTATTGAAATTCAAATCAATTCAAATTAAGAAGTTCTAATTGTAAAATGGTTACAAAAATTGGAAATAATAGCGACCAATAATAAATCGGTATTTTATACTATTAACTGTAAGTAATTGTAATAAATTATAAAAAAATATATAAGATATATATTTATATATATAAAATATGTTATGTAATTAAATATAAAAACGATATAAAAAAAGGTTTTACTAAATATCGGTATTTTTTCGGCGAAGGTGAAAATCTTCGCCAAAAAATCTACCGATCTCTTCGGCAAACCGGGCCGATCAATCGGATCCGCGAAAACGCCATCCGGTCGCGGAAATGCACCGCAACCGGCGCAATCCGATCGGTTCCGAGCGGTTCCGATCGGCCAGTTTCTTCCGCGGCGGCTCGCAAGCGTGACGTCATGCTCGGCGCGCCGTTTGTCTGTATTTGGCACTACTTCCTAGCGTGGCTTTCGCGTGACGCAAACGCAGGATGTCGAGTCGGGTACGTGACGAACGATTTCAGGCGGATGTCTGCGAGTCGCGGAGGGAAAACGTTTTGAAAAAAAGGTTGGCATTCTTGGATCGGTGTCAGTGGGGCACGAGCCTGTGAAATCGCGGGCCATCGACTCGCTCGACAACATGTCGTCGAGATCTTGTGAATTCCGAGACGAGCTGGAATTTACGCGATGAAAAGCGCAGGCAAAAAGTCATAATTGAATGGATTGAGTAGAGGCGGATGGTGGTGACTTGAAAGGCTTACAAGTGGACGTGGGGAGCGGTATTTTGTCGGCGAAGTATGAAGAAATTGTATTTAGAGTAAATGTAACAAGTTTGTGTAAACTGGGTCTGAAATATTCGTATGTAAAATAAAGTGGTAAAATATATTCAGATAAATGTTTTGGTCATTTTATTTGAATCCCTTGTAGAAACAAATACTCTGAAAAATTCTGACAATCAGAGATTTTCAGAGTAATTGTCAGATTTTTTCAGAATTTTCCAGATTATTTCAAAACTTTTCAGAATAATTTGCAGAATTTTTCAGAGTAATTGTCAGATTTTTTCAGAATTTTTTAGATTATATCAGAGCTTTTCAGAATAATTTTCAGAGTTTTTCAGGGTATTTATTTCTACAAGGTTTCCTTTTAGAAACGTTTAAAATATTTCGATGTCAAGCACCAAGCTTTTCGAAGTTCGAAATGGTTTGGAATGTGTGGAGATCGATTGAAATAATCGGTTTTTTCAAATCGCCGAAAAACGGCGAATATGCGGTGAATCTGTATGAAATCGAAATGGGACGTCGAAAAACGACTTTTCAGGCTGTAAAAACGCGAAATACGCAAACTTACCAGGCACGGTTTCTCCGTTGAAGGTCATCTCCACGATGTGCGTGATAGCATCGTGGGGGACGAACGACGCCACGAAACGTTGCGTTCCGAGAGGCTTAACGAAGCTCGTCACATGGCCGCCATTGACAAGAATGTCCAAGTTACCAGAGCCAGCTTTTGAGCCATCAACTGATCAGTAAAGAAATGGCGACATAAATTGTTAGCTAAGCTTTGGCTTTGCTGAATAAATTCTTATGGTCATTTTGATTTAAAGTGTTACGAACTCGGTAGTTTATTTTTTAGTTTCTGATTGTAAAAGTCAAGGGATTATTAAGTCACAAATAAACAAAAAAAAAAACACAAAAAAACAAAGTTTCTGATTGTAAAAGTCAAGGGATTATTAAGTCACAAATAAACAACTTTTTAGAACTAGAACTAGATTCTTTTAGAATCTAGTTCTAAAAGATTTTCGAACTAGAATTTTTTTGACTAGAAAATAATTAAATGGGCAATCCAAAATCAGTGGAAAACAGAAAGAAAACAATCTTAGTACAAACTCTTCTGTTTCTAAGAAAATGATTTGGAACTATAAAACAATTCTGCTCAAGATATATTTGTAGAATATTTTTGTAGAATTATACGCTTACTCTCAAATTCCACTGGCTCGTTGACAACTCCGTCGGGTATGTCCCCAACTTCGATGGCTCGCGCATTGAAGCCTTGAGACCTGCAAAACGGTTAATTCGCTTGATTATTAAATTGGATTTACTTCAACGATAACACAAAAACAAAAATAAATTAGTAAACGTAACGAATATCGGCTAAAATAGTGAGTGACCTCTAGATGGACAAATGTAGCATTAATGTTGGTACAACGTTTTTAACAAACTGTAAATTTAACAAAATTGTAAATTTTGTTTTGTAACAAAAGCGATATAAGTTGTCTTTTATATATTAATTTTCACATTTATTGTTATTCATACAATATGTTATTCATAAGTAGTTCGCAGACAGCTATTTGCTTAGCCATAAAAAATAGAAATCCAATCTTGTTACCTGAATGGCGAGCCTTTTATGTGCTGTCCACTCAACAAAACCTCAATAGTGTATTCGCCAACTTCTTCCGCAGTTATTGTGAACTTATCACCTCGAAGTGACTTTTGCACTGGCACGGATTTCCCGTTCGGTCCTGTGAAGTGAAAAATATGAATGAGTTAATTGCAACTTTAATATTTTCTTCTTTATCTCACATAAGTCTGAAAAATGATATTTTACCCCCAAAACTGGGAGTAGATTCACACTAATATTTTCCTTCTCTCTACTTTTTATTTTATCAAAATTCAAAATATAGGAACTAGACAAAATTTCTCCACAAAGCTTATCTAAAATTGTCCTCTCTCCTCAGACTATTTCTAAAACATCTATCTTCTTACCTGTCACCATGACTTCAACCTTACTGCTGTCCACACTAGAATCCAGACTAAAGCTCGCCGGTTTGCGTACAGGAAGTGCCTCCAGTGCACTTCCATAAACCAAAGGACTTTTTAACGCAGAGGCTAATCTGCTACTAGATCCATTATGGTACTTCTCGTGTATGGTGTCGATCGTGTCGACACTCTTGTAATAGTTGTTGCTCTTATTCTTTAATATACCATGAGTCTGACGAGAAGTCAGGTCTTCGTCGATAGGTTTTTCGGACAGATCGTAATCCCAGCTGGAGTACTTTTGCAGTGTGCTGTAAGTGGACGTGGTGTTGTGGTTCTTGACAGTTTCGGTTCGGTAGGTGGTGTTGTAGTTCGTCGAAGAGTTGTTTGCCAGGTGGTCCTTGATGGAGGTGTCGTTAGTTAAATTCGCGAGGGATTCCAGACTACCGTAGGATAAGAGTGATTTAGTTTTTGCTATTGCATCCCAAGAGTCTCGTCTTGGTGTGCTACCAGATACCGATGACACTAAAAATTGTATAAAATATATATATATAATTCCAATAAAAAATTAAATATGTTTCCAATAGTTTCTTAAGTACATTAAGAAACTATTGGACGATTACCAATACTGACATAATTATAAAAAAGAAGTTAAATTATTGAGAAAAAAATGTCTTACAATCGTTCATATTACTACTTGAAGTACCTTTAACATTACTACTGGTATCAACGACACTGGTATCGGTATTCCTTGAGTAATAATCCTTTTCGGCGGTTCGTGGACTGAAACTCCGACTCACTGGACTGGATGTCACATTGGTGTAGGAGCTTCGACTGGGAGACCTGCTTCTTTTTAAAGACCCCGTCTGGTAAACGTCTTTTGATTCTTTTATGATCGTCGTTTCGGTGCTTCCATTTACGGGTGGAGAACGAGACCGGGTTAACGTGCTCGAGTATATGTCTTTTGACTCTTTGATGGGGGAAATGTTTGGTGATCTAGAACTACAATAGATGTGTCAGATTATAATCAGTCCTACTAAATCCTCTTATTTAAGATTGTATATAAAATTGTACATATAATGATATATAAAATAATGCGAAAAATAGTATGTGTCAAAGTGGCGTATGGGATATGATGTCATATTTTACATGAAATCTTACTCAATTTCTCACGAATGACGAGCTGATTGTGGAATAATGAATGTAAGATTTTATATAATGTTTCACCTAAGATCATACATGACTGGGAAAAGAGTGACTAGGAGATCTTACATAATTTTAGAAGAATGTATGTAAGATTTTATGTAATATCTCACCTAAGATCATCTTATATAACTAGGATCAATGCCACTGGGACATAATATTTTAAATGAAATCGTACTAATTTTAAATTTCTCATGATTTAAACAAATTTATCTTCCGGCTATATAAAATCGCAGGTGGGTTATTATAAACAATCTTATATTCATGATTTAGCATTTTATGTGATTCGCAAAAAATTAAGTAAGATTTCATGTAAAATATTACATGATATCTTATCTCAGACGCCAATTTAATTTAAGTTTGAGTAAAATTGAGTAAGATTTCATGTAAAATAATACGACAGATCTCATACGCCAATTTGACACATATCGTTGTATATACAATATATAAGAATGTTTCATATGGGAGTCCTTTGATACTTCACTCATTAGTGCACAAGAACTATATTTATTATAGTAAATAATTTTCTAAAACTATTGAGAATTCTCTAATCAGAGAAAAACGAACATCAATCTTTCGTGATTTTTATCATAGAATGTAAAACGTTTATTTTTGTGAAATATGAATTGAAATAAAAAAATGGTAATCGTACACTGTTAAAAAAGAAAGCATTGTGAGAAAGAAAATTGCATTTAGTCAAAGCAAATTTGCTTTAACCCAACGTAAATTGCTTTGCAGAATGCAAATATTTTTGCCTCAATTCATCATTTTTAAGAGTGATTCGACGTAGTAGTTGAGTAATAGCAGTTTTATAGAGTTTTCGTCAGAGATTACCACAGTATTTGCTGACCTTTACAGAGATATTTACAAATTTTAGCAAAACTTTTTCAGAATTTTTTCCATTATGGTATGTAAAGTTTTTTTAACCAACAAATCAATGTATATAACGTCTAACTAGGGTGACGATTTATCATATGATTATCATAAGAAATTCATGTAAACGTGTAATTCCATTACAGTCTTGGAAGTTGTCTAATTACGCAGTTCATGGAAATTTACACAATTAAGTGTAAAATTCAACTTATCGTGTAATATTACTCTACTAAACGTTGACTTTTCATTTGACCGAAAATTTAATCTTCGGTCAAATTCGCTCAAGATTGATCATTTATTAATCAATAAATATTTATGTTTCCAGAAGTATTAATATACATTATGCAAAAGAAACAATGCAAAAATATTGCTCTTTTTGCATGAACCCAGTCAGAAATTGCAGTGTTCTGAAGGGTTAAGGGGACTCTCCACGAAAAATGGCTATTTTCATCAATTTTAATCCAATCACTTTGATTTGTTTGTGTTTTATAAAATTTAGGTCCCTTAATAATAATCTGTAGCGAAACCTCCCCCCCCCCCAAAAAAAAATCAATTGCTTATCATTAATTCACAAAAAGTTGTAAAAAACCCTAATTTTTCTTATTCGTGCAGGAGAAGTGCCTACATCTACCACGCTCAGGAATGGGAGAAGTACAGACTTCTTCCACTGATGGGCGTGAGAGAAGTAGGCACTTCTCCCACGCACTCGTAAGAAAAAGTATTGTACTCTGCTGGTGGGAGAAGTGCCGACTTCACTCACTAGTAAAGTAATATACTATTTCAAAAAGTTAGTGGGAGCTCGGAATACAATCAGTGTTATTGTTTATAGCGCCATTTTGTTCGCCGTTAATAGGGTAATACAAATTACGGTCGGATTTTTAATAACTATTATCAAAGAAAAGTTATAAACAATAATGTGAAAAAATGACAGAAAACTTCGTTTTTGGGTGGAGAGTCCCTTTAAAACAACAATTGGACCACGTAGATTATGGAATCTTTACTTAATTATACGGAAAAAACTTGTTTCTTCGAGAGCAAGCCCGTTTGATACTATTATTTATATGGGTGCAATAGATGCAATTCCAAAATCGTATTATACCGAAACCGCATTGTATGAGGGTTACTAGTAGAATCTGAACTTCTGGAGCAATGTCAAGTTCTATATTAGCATGTTCCCACGGTTGTACACGGAGAAAAAAAACATCAAAAATTAACAAACAGTTCATCACTCACCGTCCAGACTTGCATGACGTTAAAACTCAATGGATAGTTCGTCAAACATTCACAAACCATAACTAAAAACTAATGAACAGTTCGTTAAAATCTAATCTCCTGTTATGAATACACAAACCGTCTGACAAGTTAACCTCTATAGAATCGAATTTTCTGCAGATTGGTATTTTTTCTTTTAGTTTTTATAATTTAGTTTGTCACATAAAATTAATGAAACGACAACTGTATAATTTGAAGGTGAAAATGTCGTAAATATTGAAAACATTAATATTAATTCGAGTTTCGAGTTTAGTAAACAGTTCATTGAAAAGTCACAAACTGGTCACCTGAATTTAACAAACACTGTGATGAAATATTAGTATTTAATTTTCTCCGTATACTTTTCTTCACTACTTCACGTTTAACAATTTTTACTCTGCTGCCTAATACATTTGGCGGGCTTATTTTTCTACGAGTATCTTTAAATGTCAGACAACGTAATCAGAAATAATCCTTTCATCTCCTACTTCCGTCGAAGTCATCGTTTGTTTCCAGCGACATGTAGACTGTTTTATACTTTTCAACAATTTTAGACAAATCGTTATTTTCATTGTACTTACGTGAGCGCCGCCTAGTGTGAAACGCGACTTCCTACAGGACCTCCGTTTGTTGCAAGAAATAAAAAATAGTTGTACCAACCAAACCGTTTTCTCCAACTAAACAAGTGAACGCGACGTTCAACCTTTTTTACACTATCCGTATCCTCCTCCTTGGTATGAGTTACAGATACAGACCACTGTGCGCCGGAATGTTGTATCGTCCTTTTTTTCTTACACGTGAACTTTTCGTAGAGGGACATCGCACGCGGGCATAAATCAACGCACTAATGGCTTTCGGATCTTTGAGCGTCAAAAAGATCGAGAAATCGATTACCGGGCGAGCGGCGTCTTCCTTTGTGCCTAGGAAACGCAAAAGATGACGGCCCTTCGACATTTGAATAACGATTACGCGGCTCGTAAGTTAACCATTGAGAAGGCGTGACCGACGGGACAATTTCGACTAAATGAGACGTTTATTTTGGTCGGGCTGCTGACCGCTCGCCAACTTTCTTTCAATAGTCGTGACACGGAGCACACCCACTAAGCGAAAATGTTTTTCCTTACAGCGATCGCGCCAACTGACCTCATTGTGTTACGGGCCTCGCATTGTGCAGAATCCGCCGGCCGCTCGGAAATAGTTTTTGTGGACGCGTGCCGTCGCCCGCGCCGAGATCCACTCCCAGAATCGACAATATCGACAAGACCCCCGGACATCTGCCAATTTGTCGTACGCGGTGGCGGGCATTATTTCTTTGCCGCAGGATCATTAATTTGTACGCTAAAGGTGCTACTTTCGAGTTTCGTAACGTCAAATATATCAACGTAAACATGATTGCCCGGCACAATGCGGACAGTCGCTGCGCCGCACGGAAATGGTTAACAATGTTCCGAAGCGACGGGTGAATGGAGCGCAACGTGTATTTTAATGGCAGTTTTTGGGCTGAATTTCGGTGGTTTTTTATTTATTTGTGAAGATTTTTTACTCGAGAAACAAGGGATTGTTTAAGGTGAGTAGAACAGTGTTAAAATGTTATTTTTTATCGAAATATTCGTTGTAAGGGGATCGTCTACGAAAATGGTTAAAATCGATATTTGCCAGTATATTGTAGTTTACTTTATAAATAGCTCTTGAGTCATGGAAATATAGATTTTGATCTGGTTTGCGCTCCGATGTTCTGAAAAGTAAAGAATAAATACCTCTCAAATAGACAATTTCTCTAGAAAAACGTTAGAAACTAGCAAGTTTCTAACGTTTTTAACGTTTCTAAAGTTTTAATAGTTTCACGCTAGAAACTCTCAATAAACACATGCAAGAATATCGTGAAAAAGTCTAGACTAGAAAAACTTGCGATATTCTGGCAAGTTTCTAGGGAAAAATCTAGACATGGTCTCGTCACACAATTTTTTAGGTTAGAAAACACAAGTTATTCGCAAGAAAATCGAAAGTTTTTCTAGACTAGATACACTCAGAAAAATAATTAGAGTATTTGACCAAATCATTTGGTTAAACAAATTTGGTCAAAGCAAAGACATGTTTTGGTTAATTCAACTATAAATGTGGTTAAATGAACTAAAATGTTGTAAACGATTCAGTTCGGTTGACCAAATTATTTGGTTCGGCCCACCAAAACATTTAGTCTGTTTTACAAAATTCTTGCGCACGCATCTATTTACTCTAGTAAAAACAGAAATATATTACAAATACATTTCAGCAATTAGAAATATGTTTCCGTGATCTTTATTCCAAACATTACAATATAATCCCGATATATTGCAAACACTGGGAATATACTGGAAATATATTGTATGAATATATTGGGAATATTTTTGAATACAAATTTGCGTATAAAAATATATTTTGAGTATAACATATATTCAACATACATATATTGTTAATATTGTGACGGTGTCGCCTGGCGCCACCGTCGAACCCAGTCGCGCCACCATTGGCAGCCAGGTCGCGCGAATTTCCCAAACCAAAATTTGGTTTGGGAAATTCGCGATTTAGTCGAAAATTCGCGTCCCCGCCCCCTCTAACCTTTCGTTTCAGCCCCCCCCTTTTGTTACCTAATTGGAGCTCAGGACCATCGGTGCTGGTGAGTACTAGTATGGAAGGATGTGTGGGAGTAATCTGATTAATTTCTCTGAGATGTTATTTTTTACTTGTGTGTTTTTGAGCGATTATCTGCTAAAAATGATTGTTGAATATTTTGAATGGAAGGATGAGTTTGGTTTGTTGCTAGTTGCGTTCTAGCTTTATTAGTTTGTGTGTGTTCACGCTTCTGCTCTGCCCTCCCAGCGACTAATTTCCCCCCCCCCCTGCGTGTGCCAGGTTAAGAGGGGTCAGTTTGGGTTGCGTAGAGTGAGTGTGAAATGAGTGACAATGAGTGTGAAATGTGTGAGTGTTGCGATCCCGTTGGGGACAGTCAATTTGTGTGTTATTTTGGTTGTTGTCTGGGAAAAGGGTTGGTGCTCATGTGAGCAATATTGGCGTTGGGTTCTTGTGGGTTATTTTGGGGTAAAACCGATTTTTGCGATTAAGTTTGTTTCCGATTTATTTTTGTTTGGCGATTATTTTGTTTTGTTCTTATTTTTTATGTTACATTGTTATTCTTTTGAATTGGGCCTTATTTTTATGTACGCGTTTCAGCCCTCGCATTTTGTTGCGCATCGCGTCGGCCTGTTCTGGCGAGCAGGAGGGAGCTTCATCGCGGGACGTGACGTCATCATCGTGGGACACGCCACCGTCCCAACTCCGTCGTCAACTGGAGCCATCGTAGCGTCCCCCCCCCTGCTGTCCCGACCGAGTCGCTCGAGTCGCCACTGCCTTCCGTCCGCCCTCTCCCTCGCAGCATCTGGACCACCATCAGCTGCATTCATCTCGTCGCGGCCGCCTTCATCCAACTCTCTTTGCGGCCACCACCATACTCCTTGCGTGGCGTTTCCGGCTGGACCACTGCCGTACCCTTGTAATCAGGGACGGTGCCACCCTTAGGCGGCGAGCCAGGGCCGTGGCCGTCGGCC
>JABFPB010007974.1:0-10509 GCA_022817645.1 Ceratoteleas bidentatus | reverse complement strand
AATAGGAAACATTCTTAGAAGAAATGATTTTGTTCAGACAGAAGATGTGATTACTATACGAAATAGTAAAACTTACAGCAAATGTAGAAGACTTCTAACAGGTTTTCAATTCCGTTAAAAATGCTAAGAATTTTCTTCTAAATAATACAGAAGTATTTGAGGTAGAAATACACCTTTTTAAAGTATAGCGATAAATCGCTGATGAGGGCGCCACGTTCGATTGTTCCGAATATCCTAAGGCATTGTAACTTCCTCTGCGAGAGATCGCTTTTGTTTTGACGCGTTATTATTTTCATTAATAAACTGGGACCGTCTCCGGTTGGCCTTGAAGTGAACCGAAGACAGTGACAGGGGTAAAATGGCGGTAATGGCAATTCGAGCGGAGGACGAATTTTTTTGTCGCCTAGTCGTTACAGTGACCTGAATGCGGTCCGTGATAATCACATTCTTCGGCCGGTAATTGAACGAGGTGAACTCCTTGATTGGAAGACGGAAGATAGAATGGAATTTATAATTGAAGGAAGGAAAAATCATTGTTTCATGTGAGGAGAAAAACGTTTGTCTGGTAACGGGATACCTAATTAAAACTAGTAAGCCAATAGAATGAAAATACATGTGGGATTTGACAAATCCAACGTCAAATCCAACACAACAATCTAAAACAAAACTCGCATTATCACAGTAAAGCAGCTATTCGCAGCATATGATCAGAAACCACGGTCTCTTTTGACACTCAAACAGAAATCATAAAGTTAGCCCCAACTCCTTTTAACTCAATTCTGCGCGAACCAAGTTGTAACTAAGTGGATCGTTTTTAATCGAAGCTGAAACTCATTTCAATCAGATAATTGCCAGTTGCCATATATCCATCCGTCTCGCAACTTCGTTCCACTGATAATAGTCAGTTTTTACTTCCCATTACATTTAATAAATTGCCACCACCACAGGACGGTTACTTGTAACTTGCGCAAAATCAATCGAAGAAAACTAAAAGCAAAATATCCCGGTAAAAAAAGAAGCAGTAGAAACTTTGGAGAAATTAAAAGACAGTAAAACTAAACGTGTTCGGTTGCTTTCAATGCCTTTCTATTTTGTGTGGAAAAAGAAAAAAAAACAAAAACAAAGAGACACCGAGTCAATGAAAACACTGTGTCAAGAAATGAGAATAAACAGATCCAAAAAAATAATTTTTACGTAGATTCATCTACAAACATTTCTTCTACATAGAAGTTTGATGTTAGAATTTATTGGTAAAATTCTTATTGATAAAATGTTATTTATGATAAAAGAAGCTCAGACACGAATATAATGCATTTAAATTAAATCTAGAGGGCGCACCGATCACTTGAAAATCTAATTTTTGTCTACATTTGCATTTAAGTGCTAATAACCTCTGGAATAAAGGAAAGTTTTAAGGAAGATTCCTTTTCAGCTTCCCTTTCCTACTATTATTTATTTTTTACACAAACCGATTACAAAGTATATCGAAGTATAACCTTTATTCCCGACTATCCTCAACGCCAATAGCCTCAAATTGATCCGATAAATCTGCGCGCTCCTTGTTTCCAAATTTGCCTCCCATACTTTCTCCGGTAACTACTTGATAGTTATTTTCGCGGCTGATGAAGCAAATATCAGGTGTGTTTCCACGCTCGACGGGAAAGATGACAAGCATGAAACACGATAAAGGAATAAGATTGCCGAGCGCACAAAGCGGAAATATTTGCAGATAAGCGTCGCGTCGTTCGACGTCGCATGATACACGGCGTCGCAAGTGGTCCTCTCTAAAATGCCGCGAATAAATCCCCCGCGTCCTCGCTTACCCATTTTTACTTTCCGCCACGATAAAATAACGAAACTACTCCATAATGCAATTTTTGCGAAAGCTTCAAAGAACAAGTAGGCGCTCCCTCGTCGGAACAGAACGGAACACGAGGATAAGGAATTGGACAAATAACGCGCCGGCGCTCGACTTGCATCGAATTACTGGAACAACTGTTACACCGAATCGGGGTTGCATCGTTTCCGCAGACCCCGAGAAAAATGCGCCAAATTAACAAATCGACGTCGTTATCACTCGGATGTTGCGAACAAATGACGACCCGAACAACGGGTCGTCATTTTGCCTTTGTGGCGCAGAAACGAGGACACTCGTTTTCGCGCTGATCTCGAGGGTATTCCTGTTGCGAATACAATGCCTATTAAGAGGAAGAAGCCGACGAAGAAATTGTACGTCGAGGCGTCGATTGTTGCGGTTAATTAAATAAAATGGGGTGAGGCGCTGGAGGGGCGGAAGCGCGGAATTATATATAAAACGGAGGAGAAAGTAGCGTCTACGAGGAATGCGTTATATCAGGCTTTGGATTACGGGCGCCTCGGGCACCCGAGACTCATTGCGGCCGGGAAACATCCGGGGTTGTCTCGCAACCAAAGCTGATCTATAGGAAGAGGGTGCAATATCGGGGTGAGTCATCCACGACACGCCCTACGAAAATGCCTCGTCTTACAATGCACATCTTGCTCACCGAGAATTTCGTGCGATGAATCAGGACGCGACACTTACTCATCGCCCCCTCCCCTCCGACCCCGCGCATGTTCACTTTTTCGGAGGCTCCCGACGAATTTCCAGTTCCGATTGTCTAGTCAATTAGGGGGAGGACATTTCGGGGAGGAAAGCTTAAAATCGATGTTGGCAAGCTTTTTTCATGTACTAAAGGTACAGGGAATAAAAGTACTGGCAAATTTAATAAATAAAAAAATCATTAAGATTTGACAGTACTTTTATTACAGTACTTTTAGTACATACAAATTTTAATAAATTAAGTATTATTTTATTCATTTTATTTTTATTTATTTTATTTCATTTTATATAATTTTATTTCACTTTGTTTCATTTTATTTCATTTTGTTTCATTTTGATTCATTTTGTTTCATTTCGATTCATTTTATTTCTTTTTATTTAAAAAAGATAATTTGAATTACTATCAAATTACTAAGAAAGAGATTAAGATAATGATACAGAGAATGTTTTGTTATTTTGAATCAATAATCGTTTACAAAGGTATGCCATTATTTCACCGCAGTAGACTTTTACGATACATAAAGCAATTTACAGATTACAGATTGCACCTTGCAATATATCTTATGCGTATCCATTTCCGTGCGATTTTATCGCAGGATGCAAAAATCAAACTTTATTTCAATCACCGTAAATAATGGACGCATAAAAATAAAATCCTGTTAGGTTGTCGAGCTGAAATGGAAAAGACCGACGTCTTTCAATCGAAAACATTGGACCCTACAGCATTCTGGACTTTTCCAATCATGCTCCTCGTGACATTACCATTCACCTGAAACGTAAAAAGCATTCCTCTTCATATTTGCCCCATCGACACAATTGATCGGAAATCAAATTCGTACCAACTACCCAGAACGATAACACGAAAATCGGGGGGAAATATTTCACGCCCATTATGCTGGCACGTATCGTTTCACATTTGTGTCGCAGTGCATTCCAATAACATTTATCATTTGTTAAAATATTGAATTTATTTATAGCGACCCGCATAAGCATAAATAAAAGTTTTATACGTTTCTCCAAATTACCTAACTTTTTAAGATCCAATCCTTAAATTAATCTTCGAAATTATGAAAAATTGTGAATTACTTTAAAGATTTATTAGAACAAAATTGTTTAAGAATTTCGGAATTGATCTCATAATACTTTGAAAATGATTCTATTCATTCTATTCAGTTTATAATAAACGTTGATATATTGAAATATAACATCACGAAAATTTTATATAAGTATGATTTTAGGTAGAAAATGAGAACGAAAAATGAGCTAAACTTTTAAATATACCCAGAATGTTTGCATGTATTATATGCATAACCCTGTAAAACATTTTTTCCCGAACGTTTCTCGACATTTTAATGCTTTTAAAGTCAATTTACTTTCACGTCAGTTTCATCAATTTTCAGTTACTTCGCATGATGTATCAGACGTTGATAAATTATAAATCAATTTTCACATCAAACTAAAAGCGGTTTACCAAAATCAGGTAGTGGTTCTCTTTCACTTACTGTTTATAATCGTGTAGAAATTATTATTATAACAATTTAAAAGATTTTAATACAAAGGTCTTCAAATATTTGAGATTTTCCGTTCTAAAAGGTTCCTTCAAAGTCTTCGATTCCAAAATCCTAAATTCCTTTCCACATTGCATTATCCTTGTATTTCATTAAAACCATAAAATACAAACACACATAACCCTCCAACTCGTTGCCAATACAAATAAAAGCTAATTGAATTCACCCTGCAATAACCCGAATGAATTGGCATTAAGAATGAACCTCTTCAAGCTGCAGGTCCGCATTATTGCCCTTTCATTAGTACGCATCTGCCTCGGAACAGTTGCACTTGTTTTCAAATATTAAGAAAGGCGAAGCAAGTGGCAAGCCAGTATCGTAGCTTGCGAGGAACTTGCAACTTGGCAGGCAGTAAATAACGACGTAATTGACAAACGCAGGCACACACACGTGCATAATGTATGTGGCTGGGTCGACGCTCTCGTCTTACTTTGTCGTTTCGAATCGCAGGTCGCGGCACACACGTCCCTCGGTAATTTGGCGAGTGATTCCGGGGGAATTAAGGCCTGGCGTTTCCGAGGATCAACCGAATATCTCTGGCGAATTCGAAGCCCGAAGCTCTCGAAGCGAAGCTCGCGCTGAAACACGAGATGGAAACACATGACCCGGAAGCAGAAGAAACGACCGATATTCTTCGTCTCTGCCACGTGAATTTCGCAAAAAAGGAGCTCCTGACGATTAATTGCGCTTAAATGCACTGCGTCACGAAAAAAGGAAGATAGGAGATTTCGTCTTGTTAGAAGAAGGATTTGTGTTGTTAATATTAATTATTACTGCGGCTGTGTGAAATTAGCCAATTTATTTGGGTTAACCTCAAGGGTTTTATGTATTTAAGATCCTGGTTGTGTTTTATATATAAACCAACATGTGTTCATTTCAACAGATACAATGTAAATATATATTGAAAACATGAAAACTTTTCATACACTCACTCTTAAAATTTTTCATATTATTTTGAAAAGACTGTAATTTTGAAATTTTAATTTTAATTAATGAATGGATTGAATTAATTGAACGTTAAATAAACGATTTTAATTAATGAAAAACCGTTTATCTGAAAACAATTTAATTTTATGTTGAAAGGATTTGTTATAAAATGAATAGGTAGTAGTTATTATTAAAACTATTCCTTTAATACGAAAGGATTTAGTTTTGTCGATATATTGAGCGAAAAATCCTTTCATTATGAAACGATTCTTTTCATGATGAAAATATTGTTTTAAGAGTGCTCTTAAAAATATTCTTTTTGGTTCAATAGGATTCAAAGCCAAAAAAAGAATATCCTTTTAACCTGAAAGGAATTCCTTTTCTATCAAAATGAACCTTTTTCAAAGAAACTGATTTTGCTTTTTGGGTAAAATATCGTTTTTGCACAAAACAAACTTCAAAGTTTATCCACAAATTATTTGTATTATAGTAAAAACATTATTATTTACTATAGAAGGTAAAATATGAAATATCTTCGACAGATATTTCATATTTTACCTTTCATATTAAAAATAACTGGGATATTCAGTTAACTTGAACTAAACATTGTGTCAGATAATATTTGAAAGGATATAGCAAAGAGTGAGAGGATTAAAGTAGGTGAGAAACATTGGCATTTTAGTGTCCGTGATTAGGGATTAGAAGTTTTTTTTTATTTCATGTATTTGAAGAAATGTGACAGGAGAATTAGACATACGGGTCAGTCGCGTTGAAGTTGTAATTTAAATTCGGAATTTAAAGCCGCTGTTTATATGGAAATAAAATTCCGATCGAGACTTAATCAAATTCTGCTCAGTTCCTGGTCGGGACGATCATTAAATCGGTTCAAAAGTATTATATTTCCGGCTACATCCTGATCAAACTTTCGGACCAGTTTCAGACGAGTTTTCATGATTTTTTTACTTTTCAAGTGAACTGCAACTTTTAATCGGAATTTCTAGTCAGGCCTTTATTACTGCCACTTTTTCCTGGTTCCCATTTTTCGATCAAAAATTTATTCTCAAATTATGCAGTTTTCTAGAAACTCGAGAAACTAAAAAATTAAAGTTTCAAACAATAAAAATTCAAACTTTGAGCCAGTCATATTTAAATAATTAAAGAGTTATTGTAAAATTTATTGTAGACTAGAATTTCTCAGTAAAACTAGAACCTAAGTTACAGTAATGAGTGAAAAAAATTTTTGTTTCGTTTATTCATAACTCAAACTCAAACTTACTTTATACCTAAGCACATAAAATCTCACACTATTTTAAAAGCTTGAATTCCCTCTGTCATTTAATTCTCGCTCTTATCTTTCTAAACACTTGAAATGCAGGACTTTACTTAAATATTTAAACTGCATAATAATAGAAAACTTAAAGCCCCACTTATCTTCGTCTTTGGAATCAAATGAACGCGAATCCCAGGTATTTCTCTGCGATAACTCCCCGCGCAATCCGACCAGTTTTTAATGAATAATTGCAATACCATTTTGGCCGTTCTTCGCGTTTCGACGGCAGAAAACGAACGACGGAAGCAAAGCGATTGTGCGTTTTGCTTTAGAAAGCGCAAATAATACTTTAATGAAAACGCTCGGCGGGTTATTTTCTCGCAAGAATCCCGGGTGGAAATCAGTCCGCTTCTGGCGACGACGCCCCGAGCGATGCACGCTGCCACTGAGACGAGTTTTGTTTCGTTACTCATCTCGTTTCGCTCGTGGCACGCGTTCGCATCGGTAACTAAGAAAATTGATTTATCGGTACCGGGACGCCGCTCCCCAGCGTCTCCACGCCGTTTTCCGGAAAAATAGTCTATCCGATATCCCGTCGAACCGGCGAAATGATTGGCTCCCGTCACACTTCCAGATAACCAATCAATTTTGCTGCATTGTGCAGCTGGATTGCTAAAATGCACACTAAAACCACCGACCGATGGATTCTGCAAAATAAAAGAATTAGTCAGCCAAAAATAGTTAGTTTTGGCTGGCTGAAGTTTGAAAACATGCCCAGTTTAATTTATAGTAATTGTAATTAAAAATATTTTATGATATTATTTGCAATAAAAGACTGTTCAAGAATTTGTAGTGCTGAGAAGAGTAAAAAAAAGTGAAAAATAAATTATGCAATTTTTCTTGAGTCAACATTTTTTATCGACAACAGTTTAAAATTTATATCGACAAGTTTTACAATTTATATACATTTTTAATTTTCTACAAAATAGTGAAAATGTTTAATAAAACGAAACGATCTAAAGCGAATTACGCGTTGATCATACAATGTTTATATATTGTAGTTTTATCTGAAAAGCGTTTTTCAAATTTGCATTGAAATTGGCACAATGCCTGTACTCGTTTCAGTGTAATAAAATGAACAAATTCTCAGTCAGGGAAAGACAAATTCGATTCAAATTCTCTAAAATTGCATGACACGGTTCCTAAAGTTACACACGATCTGTAAAATTACAAACGAAATACCAAGTTACACTATCGGAAAAAGTAATGGGATTTCTCGCAATCTTTTTCCTCTGTTACAAGTGTCCTTTTACACGACACACATTCGTTTACGACAAACTTTTCTGGCATCTCGCTTATTTGATATCCTACAAAAGCTGCAGCAATTAAACATTACACGGAAAAAAATTTGCGACAGTTAAATATACTAACATCCTCAGATAATTGGTTGTCGCTATGGTAATATTTAATTGAATCAACTGACGAAATCAGTAAATTCTTCTGCAGTATTTATTTGAATTTATTGATAATTTTAGTTAAAATGACCAATTAGTAAAACCTACCCTTTAACCTTGATTTAGTTGTCACCCGGTGATAACTACCATTGATCAGTAATAAATACTGAAAAAGTAGTAAGTTTTCCTTATATAAATGGCATAACTACAGGATTCGTTTTTAATAAAACTGTCATTTCTTTTTTCTTTATTTATTCAAACAGAAAATTTGTTGCAGGTAATTTGTTGCCCTAATTCGTAACAGCTTCGAAAACTTCGTAGCTTTTACGATATGTATCATAAAATGTACGAATTTTTCGTAGCTTTTACGATATACATCGTACAAAGTACGGATTTTTCGTAGTTTTTACTATATATATCTTAAAGAGTACGGATTTTTCTTAGCTTTTACGAATTAGTTTTCTCAGTATTGTCTATGAACACCAAGATTTATATACCGATCATACCGATTTTTCACAATAAAAACCTCAAATCGCCCGAATCGTCCACGAAATTCGATAAATAAAACGCGAAACGGCTTCTCATCACCGTTTTTTTCGCGCCACACGCTCTCGAATATCCGCGTCAATCAGCTCATATTACAGGTTCCGAAACAGCTCCAACTGCTTTTTGCTTCCCGATTTAACCGAAAATAATGTACCCCCGCCCGCCGCGATCGTCATACTTTCCGGGCGAAAATAGCGCGCGCGGAATGCCGCATATGCGCGCATTCATGCGCGGGCCGCGTACGCGCGCGGATCATCCGAAAGACGTGCCGCAGAATCACGTGACGCATCCCGCGTATTGATCCGCTGCATCGGCATCCCGACAACTTCGTCTTCCGTTCCTTTGCCGTCGATTTCCGCTTTTTTTGAACGCCTCTACTTTCCGCCCGCTCTCATCAGACGTCCCCCGGTTTCGTTTTCTTCGCGCCTCGCGCGCTTTTTCCCGTGCGAAGATTCCGCCGGACACCACGCCGGACATCGATCGATCGGCCGACCCGCGAAACACCGGTCAAAGTGCACTCGACAAACAAGCTGACACTTCCCTACGAAAAATGGAAAAAAAATATGGCTCGTATGTGAAAATGACAAAATCATATATGGCGACATACGGAATGGCATTGTATTTCCATATCAGATATTTTTTATTTTCAAAAATCTTACATTTTAATTTTCTGAAAACTTAAAATTTATCACATATGGAAATACTGAAACCATATATGAGAATAGAAGACATATATGGAAACAAGTGACAAAATGACACATTTTTGGCAATAACAATATATTTTATATATGGCCATATATATTTCCAACCATTCCACATATCGCCATATATGAAAATGATTTTGTCATTTTCATATATGGGCCATACATGTTTCATTTTTACTAGGGTTCTGAAATTTTCTTTGAAATTCCACGGCCGTGGCGGAATTTCAAAGAAAAACCGGTTTAATTGCGCCCGACGCGGTTTAATTAGGGGAGTAATTGATCGGGCTGCGCGACGTCGCATTTTAATCGCCGATAGGGATCGGTTGTAAGCGGCGTTTATGCGTTCAGTAAGGAGCGCGTCGGGTTACGAGGAACAAGGGGCGATTTTTTCGTCGAGATGAAACGCGAGTGTCAGGCGAGGGAAATTGATTAATGTCTTGACTTGCGGATGATGTATTTGTAATGCGAAAATGAAGGCGCGTCTAGGTGAATAAGGTGATAAAATTGTGGTTACCCGAGGTAAAGTGATTTTCCGCAGTTTAGAGATTTTTGCAGGGGGACTAGTGAAATTAAATTTTTGTCTGGACGGCAGTGTAAAGAAAGCGGCAAATTTGCAGTTCCCTTTGATGTGAACGTCCTGGAGTGGTATGCCAAAAATAAAGTACTTTAAAAATAAAGTACATGTACTTAAATTTTACATACCGACAGTTACCCGGAAGCTGTACAGTTATTGAATCAACCAAAACATATATTAGAAGTGAAAGTGGTCCTCGAAAAGCTTCTGAGTTATGTTTTGATGTATATATATGTTTCATGCGAATGACGTGTGGGATATATGTTGGAATTCTAACCTCAAACGGAATTTCGCAAATGTTGGTATTCTAACCGCGGAATTTCTTACACAATTTCATAGCTCTCCTTTAAATTTAAATTAAACCACATATACTTGCAACTAGTGTCAAGTATATATATTCTTGAAATTAGAGGACCTTATTTATACTGCGGTGTCGAATCTTTTTGATGAAATGTTTGTTTCGGCGTTGAGTTAAAATTTAAATAAGAGCTGCAATTGTACGCCTACACAGCGTCCCGTGACAAAAAGGCCGGAAGTGAATCCGTTTCGCCATCTGTCGTAACGCGAGCAGCGTTCATATCAGTGTAATCAAATCGCTGAATTTGATTATAACTATGATTATTTTAGCCTACGCCAATTCACATATTAATTCGCGTTGCATAATAGCGCAGTGGTCATCAGGCAGGACACGTTCGTGTAAATATGCAATGTTGCATTTGTTCCTAAACGAGAAAGACGTGCATCACATTAGAAAATCGCTTTAGAAACGTAAAGTGTTAAAAAATGTATGAAATTAAAAATACTCTTGACACTGCAAAAAGACATGTCTTATTTTAAAACACTTCCGTTTCAATTTTTAAAACGTTAGGAGTGTTTTCCGTTATA
>JABFPB010007973.1:0-10519 GCA_022817645.1 Ceratoteleas bidentatus | reverse complement strand
GTCACCTTGTGTCGGCGAGATGGCTCTACCTTGTTATCATGTAAAGATAAAGCGAATAACCGCTTTGCCCGCCGAACTGCTTTGCCCGCCCTTCCCCTACTATAGATGTAGGTGTCACTTGCCAACAAAAAGAAATATTTTATAATTAGACAATGCCTATTACTATATCCTTTGTATTAAATTTTAATACGAAGAACTGAAAAATATAAGAAATAAGATACTTCATTTCTATTGGTGCAACAATGGAATAAGAACATATTTGTTGTAATTCTGACACGGAATATCACCCTTTCCCATCTTCAGAATAAGATTAACTGCCCTAATAACACGAAATATTTTTTAAATTTGTACAACATATTTATTAAATATTAAAATATTTAGTAAATACAAATCCTGTACATATTTAGTAATTATTCGTGATATAATGGGTGGTCTTAAACCGTCGAGGTGTTAAAAATATTTTGTCATGTTTTGTAAAATTTCTGTTATTTTTTTAATGATGTTATCAGTTAGCATACAAATATCATCTTTGATACTTTTACCAATTCTGAAATACTTTTTTCGTATCATGTGTACGGAAAGTACTCTCTTTGTCCTCTCGGACGGGCAGAAAGTTGCTCATTTCTTCCCTAGGAATGGTACCTGGCAGAAGGCTATATTACTTCCCTCGAGAAGAAATGAACAACTTTCTGCCATATTCCTCGAGCGACAATTGAGTACCCCGGGAAGAAATTACTTACTTTCCGCCCTTGGTACACAATGAACATTTTTGATCTCTTCGATTGTTCTATTCAGTAACGAAGCAACTATTGTTAGCATAGAATTTTTGTTTTATATTTTGCATCTGGTTTTCAAACGGAAAAGAACTGAATTGAATTAACTCATTCCCTGCTATAAGGGTACAGGAGAATACGTTTTGTATCTTCCTGAATCCTTATAACAGGGAATGGTATAATATTTCTGACATCAGTGGGAAGGTGAATTACGTTATGCACGTTGTATTAAGTTATGGCCGTAGAAAGTTGCGTAAAGTGTAACAAAATACAAATGAAGTTTTTCCTCAAAGTCGTTGAAATCGTAATATTTTTAAAAGAAATTGAACTAAAATTTAAGAATAAGTCGTTCAGCATTACTCTGGAAGTAGCTATGAAGTAACTATGAAGTAAATATCAATTAGATTTGAATTTTATATGAATTGTATATGAATATATCTGAAACAAATAATGAATATAAATTAATTCAAAATGAATTAATTTTACAATAGAGAAGCCGGACGCAAGAAGGGTATTTAGTAAACGCCCCGGGCATTTACTAAATGCTCTTCTTGCATCCGGCTCTTCAATTGTGGTTTTCCGTGATTTTAACTCAGTTTATCCAGCAGCAATTCATTTTTTAATATCATTAATCCTCAATAAATTATTGAATATTTACCGTAAGAAAATAAATATATATAATATTTTTATCTTGATCTGTTGCCTTTGTTTGCGCCAGGAGAGTTTTTCATCCTGAAATATAATAAATATATATTAATAAATTATGGTGATTAAATATTCAAAAAGTAATAACTAACATTTTGTATACTATATTCGCAGTCATTATTAATTTAATGTGTTCAAATGTGTTTATAATGTGTTTATAAGTAAAAACATGTTTATACTTCTAGTTTAATGTAATATGCAGTTATCGTGAATAAAAATACACTTTCCAAAATACAACTAAATACATTATAGTACTGTAACAAATATTATAATAACGAGAAATACCTTTTAAAAAATATCACTGATTGGAGGTTAATTTTGCTGTCATCCCATGTCATCCGGTAGTCATATATAACTTATGTATGTAATTCGTAATAATAATTGTGGTAAAGGTAATACTTGTCGCTTCTCCAGTGTTGTAAGAACCTCGAGATTCTTTGAGTGGAACATTTTTATCAGTTCTTATTGCATTTGGTGACAAAGTGTCGTATTTACTTTAATAAACGTATTTTTCCAGCTACTGTAGGTAAGGTAGTACTCTTCACCACAAAGTGTGCTTGCAGCTTTGTAGATATCACAGATACCTACTTTTTACAGTTGGTAAATGTGAATGTCGATAAGGCAGGGTCCGAGACGGACACATATAAAATTAACAAAAAAGACACAGACTAATATATATTCGAAATAAGAGCATCTGTTTTCAATTGTTTGTTTTGCACTGTACTCAATTCGGATTTTTTGTTTTAACGGTATTTGTTTATTCGTGCTTGATTCGGCACAATGTTCATTTCACCTGTCTCGGACCCGGACATCGATAAGGAAAATGTCGTCATTAACCATCAGATGGTAAAATATTAACAAGGTACATTATTCACATTAATTCATAGAAAATGATTGTAAAATTGTAACCAAATAATGATTTGTTGTTCTTTATAAATAAAATGCAGCATTATTATATAATCCCAGTTATTAATTTTCTAATCGGAGGCCGATAATATCTGTATGTGATTCTCTCAATAGCAAAAGAGATGTACCGACAAGAAAATAAAAATCAATTCATTCAAAATCAACCATTTTACTTTAAAAGTGAGTGAAAGTAAAGTAGAATATTACCGAATGCAGTGACTGGTAATAATGTAGCATCTATTAACATTTGCTGCTCATAACATTCGTAGACAAAGCGTATTGTAACACTATACTACTTCATACTGAAAATCTTAGCTAAGGAATAAAAAAACTGAATTATTAACCTTACTCTTATCTTGAAATGTACCGTTATCGGTTCACTTTTCAATCTACTTTAATCCGAAACACAACAGACAATATCGGAAGATATTCTACGTCAGAAATACTTAGTGTATAAATCCAAAAGATGTCACTACTTCGTATGCGACACATTTCAAACCGTACAATTCGTGCCAGTTACTTCCATGAATGATCGTATTAATATGTCACGAGTTTTCTCGTCATTCTATTGAACCTGTAATGTTTACTCGTTTATCACTTATTATATTGACACTTGGTTTCTCTTCCACTTGAAAAACAATTCAAGTTTAGCATCAAATACATTTATATTCTCTTTGACATAGATTACACGCAACGACTCTATCAATCCGAGTAAACGTTTCCCATTACTGTATTTCATAAAATGATTCCAGTTATGAAACAAGACGTTTTCAACCTTTAGCGCGATTTAAAAATCACCTCAATACTGGCAGCGTGCACGTGTTCCGTGCGACAACTTCCTTTCGAATATAAATTTTCCGTCGACCCGACAGACCCGTAAATTGAAATAACTGGGATTAAATAATTAAGCATTAACAGAAAACGCGTCGAAATAAAGCAAGTACGCTCGACGCAGTCGATTTACGAAACGCTGATGAACGTTTCGTAATGGAACGTGTTTCTTAATTTTCGTAGCACATTAATTTGTTTCACCGCCGTCTCCGTTGCGGCGCTACAAATAAGCCAAGTAAAAGTTACCGCGCCTCGAATTCATTTTTCATTTTCCCCGCGAAACACTTTCTACGCAATTATTGGCTGTGTTCTATCCGACACAGCAACCCGGAGCATAATTAGAGCATATCGCAGTCTCAATCGGCGCTCGAATAAAAATGTGACGCCGTTTTTCAACGTTGGCTTGGCTTAAATTAAAAACGAAATTTCCACCGTACAAAACGAACAGCCGCATTTTCATCGATACACCCAATTTCCTGAACTTTCAAAGCTCGTTCCCCTTTCCCTCCCGCATGGCGACCCAAGACGCATGGAAATATCTCCATTACAGACCTGCTCGGTTTAAACCATTTCGCAACCATTCGGCGGCGCAACGCGATTTTGCAGCCTATTTTTCGACTGCCGATATTTTTCCACAATCGCGTTCAATTTCGCGCGAGTGAATTTACCGCGCGGCACGCGAAAATCATTTGACATGGGTCGCGCGAAAATATTAAAAAATCGACGGAAAAATGTTTGATCAATAGCTGGGGTCGCGCGCGCCGACGAAAACTTGGAATCGCGCGGTATTCCCGCTCGCGAAATTGTTATTCGGCGGGTTATTTTCCCGACTGATAATACGTCGCATGGCTTTTTTCAGCGCAACGCCGCCGGGCCTTTACGAGCGCATTTACGGTGCCTTGTAAAATAAATTGGCAACGAGTTGATTGTAAAAAACGATTTCACTATTAAATTGCCTCGCGCAGCTATTGCACAACGCGATACGCACATGCGTCGATACGCGTGCATAGCTACAGTCAGCACGAGTGCTGACTCTTAATCGATCAACGAGTTGAACGATACCAGTGTCCGATCGTGCAATTTCTACGCTGCGAGAGCGCGACGCGTAATCGTGTCATATCGATTATAATGCGTATGGCGAATGCTCGATGGTACCCAATTTTTCTTCTTGTATGAAAAAAATGGTCTTTTCAAGGGAATCAAATGATTTTGGGAATTGTTTGAATGATTTCAGAGGCAGATGGAACACTGTATGAAGTTAAAACCACCGCAGTAAATGAAAAACAATAGAAAATGATTAAAAACGATTCAGCGGTAGATTACGATTGACATTTGGTCTGCTTACCTAACCTAAATTGAAATGAATTTCGGTGTAATCGCGAATGAATTGTTTACAATTGATTTACATTTCAATTGGTATCTATTGATATTTTATTTATTTCCTTTATTATTTATTTATTTTATTTATTATTTATTTTATTTTATTTTATAATTAAACAAATGTGTATGCTGTCAAAACTCGTTTATTTGTATCGATTTCGTAGTAACATGTCTGGTCGTTTTCAGCTATGGTCAATTTGTCACAGACATTATAAAACAGACTGGCTTACTGGATAAGGTATAAAGCTGATGGCCAGAAATTTCCGAGTTCAAATCTTAGCTGGGGTGTTTTTTTAAATTTATCTTTGTAATGTTTCTATCGGAGGAATACGATTCACAAATTGAAATACAAATGCAATTCAAAATCACTTATCGTATGTAACCTTTTTTCATTTACTGGGACCGATACATTCATCAGGTAGAAAAGTAAAAACGTAATAAAAAAGAAGATTGACCGAGACTGTTTTTAGAAGAAACAAACACAGATTACGAGCGCCAAACTGTGTATTTAGAAATGTATATTGTACAGCTTAGATTGTATCATTTTAACGTTGATTGGCTACAAATGTATTCAAAATTCGTTCATCTTGTTGCTTGAAACAGCATGATATCATAACGGACTCATGAAACAGACTGCAAATGATACATGTTAAATTGTATAAGATACATCGCATATTGTAACTGTTACAAAATACATAGGGCTCTTTGAAATTAAAGCAAATTTCTTTAAACTATTTTACCAAAAGATTTTGCTTTGAAGAAAAAGAAAGTAGCTTTAAAGTGCATATTTTCAAATGTTAAAAAATAAAAAATTATTCTTGTTCAGTCACAATGGGTAGTTTTTTTACGGAATAAGAATGATAATTTTTATGAAAAATAAACAAATTGGTATTGTGATGTAATATTTATAGGTTATATAAAAAAATAAATAATGAGTTTTTTGTACATTTTAGATTAGATATTAAGACGTTTGTTTTTTGGTAAAAAAACACATTCTGTTTCGGAATATTAACATAACATTCTGCAGCATTGGATAGTTTTCCTTTAAAAATGTGTTTTTCGTTGAATCATATTGTTGATTTGAAATAAAACAATTTAAAAAATCCCGTGTAACATATTCGGTTTGGATTATTTTAAATTAGTTTTAGTCTATTTTGATAAAAATGAAAAACAAGTTGGGCATGGTTAACATTTCTGCTTATAATCTATGACATATTCTTACTCCTGACACAGAGTAAAATTTACATCGTTATTAAGCAATATTTCACACCGAAATCATTCTCACCTTACCCCGAAACGCTTAAACTTGTTAACAATGAAAGGTCAATTCTGTAGGAAATAGTATATGCCTTGGAACAAAACGTTCATATTTAAAAATAAAGTCTTGTTCAATCAAGTCGAGTTTTTTTAAAAGAGTATCAGTTACAATATTATTTCCTCCGTGCACTTTTAAAGTATCGTATTTTAAGGGCCACAATGTGAATTCTGCTTATTTTCTGCATTCGCAAGTCTGTTCTCAACTTATCGTCATATTCTTCTGCATTTAACATTTCCCAAAATCTAAATACCACCCAGACCACCATTCTACATTTACGCCAACTCCCATTTCTGCCAGGACAACCAAAAATTTGTCTTCACGCTTAAAACCCAGAGGTAGTCTTTTCGTAAAATGCGGCGACCTGTTCCACAATTCTCGCGACTTCGCGTTTGCTCGCGACCGACGTTAAACAAAGATGAAAATTCGCGTTTTAACTAGGTCAACCATTTAACGTTTGCAAAAAAGCGCAAGACGTTTGTCCGGAATTATTTGTTCCTCGTGGTCTCGGGGGAAAACATCTCCGCATTGAAATAATCCGCGACGATACATTTCGAGCGAGAGATTTCGAATTTCACGTCGCGTTCCCCAGGGCACCGCCACGAATAACCCGCGGGACACGAAAATGCCTTCAATTATTGCTCAGCAGGCTATTAAAAGAGTCGGCGCGTTATTGCTGTTGCCCGAATCGAGGAACACTCGGGTCGAGAAAAACCTCCGACCGGAATCAAGCTGTCCAAAGTTGCTCGGAAACACTAAGTCCCGGGGCAGTCCCGAGTGCATCAATATCGCATAAGCCCCATTCCGGCGACATAATTGATGGTCTCGGGAATTCGGCAACATTTGCGGGATACGCTGCAGCGTGTTTGCGGTCATCCAGCCATGTCTCGCATCGGCGCGAAAAAATACGGCCTCCCGTTGAAAAAGCTGCGGCTCATCGAAAGTGTTTATGAGAATCCGGGAAAAAGGGGTCCGAGGAAGTGGGACAGGACCGACAAATAACGGAAAATAAAAATGCCGAACGCGAGTCAAGGGTGGGAGAACAAGGGGAATGTTGGGGCGATCGATGTCGTTGCCATGGCAACAGATGTGCTCCACTGCCGATTATTTATGTCAAGGATCCCTCCACACTTGAAAATACGTGAAACGCAAACGCGGCCCGCCGTAAAGAAGCCGAAGGCGGAGTGGGGAGGGGGCCAGGGGGCACCCTTACTCGGACCGCCATCTCGTCGCACCCCACATCCCTCGCGAAGAAGAGTGGTTTCGACCCAGTTTCGCTCCGCAGTGGCCTCGTCTTGCTCAATCAATACTCACCCCTTCTTTTCTTTGCGAATCGCGTCGCGGGGAGGGGCCGCGCCGCCGGAAAACGCTGAAATCAATTAAGGAAAAGGCAAGCCGAATGACCCGGCCGACTAATCAGAGGCCCCCGAGCGCCATCCCGATGAAAAATTGATGGTCGCGCGGTCATAATGCGTTGACCAAGAGCTGCGGGGAAAAGAGCCGCGGCACTGCGGCATGGGCGCCGGAAGTGCGGATTCGGCGACCTCAGATATATTAAGGGACGACGGGGATGCGTGGCCGAAGCGCCGGGCTGCTTTTTGGACGCTTTTCGGGGCCTGGCGCACAGTGGCGCCCGCATTTTTCATAGTTGATTAAACCTCCCGCCATGTCCGCTGGAGGTTTGCGAATCGATCAACATCCCCCAGTTCGGCCTCGTCCCAGTTTCGGTTTCTTTTCCTCGGTATCTTGCTCCACAATCGACCTACCGTTCTTGCATAACCTCCTTCCCTCGGAGCTTTAAACTGACCAAGTTCTATTATTGAGCCACCTCTGTCTGGAGTGCATATTTCCGAAATTTGAACCACGGGAAAAAATTTGGAGCTCGTAAGGGGGTAGTTGATTGGCTGATCGATGTGAGAGTGAGTGGTTTGACCCTTTTTCGGTGTTTTAAATGACTGATATTTAAAACACCGAAAAGTATTGAAATTTTGCTAAATTTTAATAGTTTTTACAATACTTTTTGGCGGATTGGCTGCTTTCTGAGGTTACTTAAACCCAGTATCCACGGTCACTTTTGCGTCGTGGTTGAATCCGACTGATGAACTGAGTACTTGTTTAGGTTACTTTAATCCGGCGTCAAGTATTGACAAAGTTAAACTGGTTTTCTGAATCCAACTGACCAATTTTCAATCCTATGACACCTATTGAACAGATCTACCGACCATCAAAAGTATTCAAACGAATTGAAAGTTCGATGAGTGAATACGGATTCGGTCAAAAACGTGGTGCGACTGATTGTTTCTCTATACTTTCCAATACGATTCCGGTAAATGTACTCTTAGAATGTTCCGGTTAGACCAATCTGAATCCGGCCATCACAGGTGGAAAATCTTATCAATATTTTGCCATGAAGATTTCTATTTCTGCAAAAAAGAAAATTTACTTCCATCGAATCCTCCTGTGACAGGAGGAACTCATAGCACCACGCACTGATTCGCTTTTCATCACAAAAGATTACGAATGATTGTGCAAACGCAAGAAATGGTAGCAAGTTATTGAGGTTAGGAACGACAGACACTAAATATTTTCATGATTAACTAAAAAAGGGATAAGAAACACCTTCTTGCCGCAACACATCCATTCTTCACAACTCACATGAACTTATAATATCACGCACAATCAAAAAATCGAAAAATCGCATCGCGCAATCGAAAAATCGCGAAGGTTTCGCCTGGAGCTGCAAAGACAAGGGCCGGCACACGGCATCGATTATTGGGAGGAAAATCCTCCGGTGACAGCCGGATTCGTGTTCGGTCAGCCTTTTTTATTTTGCTTCAAAATAGAATATAAGTTTACATGGCAACGAATAAGCTGTTATCTTGAACAACTCATGCATTGTTTTAGTCATAATATGACTGTCACAAGATGAATTTCAACAAGAAGACATTCCTCTTGTGGTGGTATTGATGTTTCAAAACAGTGTGGGAGTCGAGATAAAAGATGTGGGTACTGGAAAGATGCCTTACAGAATTACAGATAAACAGTCAAATAGACAATGTAATAGACTACAGTATTGTGGAAATCGAATGAATTTGAATAAATTTACTTATCTGTATAATATTTAAGTTTTTTAATTGTAGAGTGCTAAATTGGGTAAAATTTCATCAGTTTCACGAAAGAAGCTTGATGAAACTTGATGAAACAGTGGATAATTATCGATTTTAGCCATTTAGAAGAGGGGCCTCTGAATACTGATAATAATGAAACATATATTTACAAGGTCTGTCACAATACAAATAGCTCTAAATAATATTGATATTCTCTGTTAAAAAATCTGTTAGAAACTAATAGGACCGTATAAAAAACAGAGGAAATCCACACAGAAATGGGTAGATAGTATTTCTACTTGTATATACATATAAATATCGAAATATTAAATATTTATTAACAGATTGCTTGCAATATTCTGTATTATAATCTCCCAGAAAAAAATTCCTAGCTCGTTTCCTAGCTCGTTTCCTAGCTAAGAAACCAGCTAGGAAACTAGCTAGGAAACTGGCACATAGGAAATTAGGAAACTAGTTAGGAAACGAATTAGGAAACGAGCTAGGAAACCAGCTAGGAAACGAATTAGCAAGGAAACTAGCTAGGAGATCCGAGCCGGATTTGTTGGAAAAATTTATAAAAATTGTAGAAAATTTTTAAAATTATTTTAATAAATTGCAATGACACGCAGGTGAAGATTTTTCAACTAATCAGTTGAAAAAACTGCATCGCCATAATTAGGATTCGAACTTCCGAACTTCCAGCAGAAATCGGAGAGTATAACCACTTGGCCAAAGTCGTTATATCAAAGACTCGTTCAACGGTTCTACTTTACGTTTATTTGGTACAGTATCATATCAATGCATATAACTTTTAAACGAGTCTTGAAGATAAGATGACTTTGACCAAGTGGTTATATTCACCGACTTCTGCGTGGAAGGACTGGGGTTCGAATCCCGGAATGGCGATGGAGATTTTTCAACTAATTAATTGAAAAATCTTCACCTGCGTGTCATTGCGATTAATTAAAATAATTTTAAAATTGTTCTACAATTTTTATAAAATTGTCCAACAAATCCGACTCGCTTTTCCTAGCTAGTTTACTAGCTCGTTTCCTTGCTAGTTTTCTAGCTCGTTTCCTTGCTGGTTTCCTAGCTCGTTTCCTAGCTAGTTTTCTATGTGCCAATTTCCTAGCTCGTTTCCTAGCTAGGAAACCAGCTAGGAAACTAACTAGGAAAAGAGCTAGGAATTTTTCACTAGGCTATAGCAATTCTGAAAGATCTTCTACAAAAACCGCATAAATCCATTGGTTTCTATCCTATTGGTTTCTAATGGTTTATTTTAACCCTTAAACGGTACACTATCTTGAACCACCCTGAAACGGTATGATGGGTTCAAAAAGTCCCCCAAACTTAAATCGTGGCTAGCATGGTAGTAATGTTACCAAAAAACCATTTCAAGTAATGAAATGTCTATTTTACAATGGATACACTGGGAAAAATAATATGTTAACCCAACATTGAAATCTGTTGAGTCAACAGATTTTTCTTGTTAATCGAACATA
>JABFPB010007972.1:0-10519 GCA_022817645.1 Ceratoteleas bidentatus | reverse complement strand
GGTTCAACCAAATATTTTGGTTAGTGCTATTTTAACCAAATAATTTGGTTTGTTCAACCAAAATTTTTCTGAGTGTAGTCCGTTAGTGGTTCAAGTAGACTTTTTGAAATCAAAGAATCAGAAATTTAGTTAGATAGTATATATGTCTTTCTTAATTTCATATTTTTCCAATGATTAATGAGACACCTTCGATAATATTCATGTTTCAAGGCATCTCTATTCTGCTATATTATACGACCAAATTATTCTGTAAAAAATGTACTAGATATTGACGTAAAATTCGATTGTAATCTTAACGTAAAAAGGTAAAGTTCTAGTTTGCTTATAATGGAAATTATTTACATTGAAAACGTACAGTTCCAGTTTACATCTAATTTTAAAGGAAAACTTACAAGTTACAAATGTAGAAAAACTTTAACATCACAATGTATACACGGGAAAACAAAGTGTCTTCGAAAAAAACGTTTTGACACCTTTAGTATCATTTTCGTAAAAAAACGTCTTCGTTTAAGACGTTTTTCTTCTCCAAAAACGTCTTAAAAAGACACCTATTTTTGAGCGTATATTTGAATTTCATTCTATTTTCTAAACCTTTTTTCTCAGTGCACTATTTTTTTTAATAAAGTGTTTATCAAATTAGTTTGAATAATTCAAACTTGATATATTACAACAGTTACACTAAATTGCTAGTACCAACTTGTTTAATAATTAAGGTGATTCGTAATGTCTGCTGCAACGGAGTTAGTGCCTTTTTAATTTATGCCGTTAAACATAAATTAACGTTACACTGAAAAAAACTTAGAGTAAGAACAACTCTTTTTTGAGTAAAAAATGGTACAACTCGAAATAAAATAAAATCTACTCAGAAATAAAGTAAACACAACTCAGAAAAGAGTAAAAACAACTCTGACCTTAGTTGTTTTTACTCGAAACTACTGAAAACAACTATCATTGGAGTTGGATCAACTTTTACTCTATTTCAACTCGAAAATCGAGTTGTGTTTACTCTGATTTTTTTCTCAGAGTAGAGTGTAAGAGGTTCATAGATATAATAAAAGTTTCATTTGTCAAAATATATGTTTATTTGAATAAATTTAGTTACTATTTTCTTTTCTTGAAGTATATATGATTCAAGGTTATGTCTTGCATTAGTCTTTGAGAATAAAACTTCTAAGAGGATTTTATTCTTCTCATGAGCGCAAATATTTTTGGATCATATTCAAGTGGAAAATCCACTGATAATAAGCATATATTTATTATGAAAGGACGGTGTTTCAGAGTGCAAATTACTATTAATGAAAACAGTTGATTTATCAGGAAATTAATTTTAATAATTATACATTAAATTTTACATTATACATTATTGCTAGAATTTATTCTGCTTGACTGATTTACTAATAGGTTTTCGAGGTTACACATTTGAACAGTTCATGTAAACACACGTTTGTACATATTAATCGAACGTGGCACCATAATATTTAAAAGCATACATTGTAATCTATATACTTTATATACAAATTAAATAAAATAATCCTCCATTTCTCTCTCTCTCACACCGTTAACAGACAAAGACTTCCTTACGGAATTCTGAACGTATTTCTACTGAAATAACTCTTGCAAATAAAATCCACTTATACTGAGAATATTTTCCATCAGTATCAGTCATTAAAGTTTCATTATAAGAAGAATTGTTTTTCAGGGTAAGAAAAAGACGTGTTTCCACAGTAACTATTTCTTTTATTCATTAGCAGAAGTCGTTGCAACATCAGAAACGTAATATTAAAATATTGTATTCTTACCGTTACCCTGAAATTTTTTCGACTGTGACACAAATGTTCTTTATGTCGCCGCTCGACAAGTATTCCCTCTTTTTACGAATAAATTTGCATCCCGCACAAAGCCCGAAAGGATGTTTCTCCTTTAATTGTTTGCACGGTTTGACTTATTTATACCGCATGGAAAATTAAAAAAGCCATGCCTGCGCCGCTGCGAAATAAGCGACAGCGTTTTCTTTACATAGCACACGTGACCTTATTCTTGAAAATACGAGAAAAAAAGGATCTGGATGTTAAGCGGCAAGTTTTCCTATAAATATTTCACGCGCCGCTTCCGAGCGCCTTTGCGAATATTCGAATCGGCGCCGAGTTTTGCGGATACGGTCGATAAAATATGCGGATCGGCCGAAAACATCCGAATTAGTCAAATTGGCCGAAAAGATATAGGAAAGTCAGTGAATGAACCGAAGAGTGTTACTGGCGAAAATGATGGGGAGAAACGGTTTCATAAAAATGTATCGGGTCAATTATTTGATTGACATTGGCACTTTCCATGTAAAATAAACATGTTCTTGGTTATTTTATTTTTATTAATTCTTACGGGTTTTGTATCTTTTTTATTAAACAAAAAATAATGGTTTTATCGTCAAATTTGACGCGAATAGATAAAAAATATTCAGTGAATATTCGTGATCAGATATTGATTATGACTACTTACCAAAATACAAATTTAGTACTTCAGTAATTCAGTAATTTTGGTATTTTTCTATCCGAAAATTACGAGATAGTAAAACCAGTTATCCACCTATTTCTATCTGTTTCTAAGCATTTTTTGTTGTTGGGTTGCAAAGGAAAAAATCCCGGGTCGAAGTCTCTGGTTTCGTTAAGAAATTTGCAGAAAGCGTCTATAGTGAATTATGTTTTCAAAGTTGTTTTGAAGCAAGTGTTGTTAATTGCTGTAGGGGTCTAAACATTTGGCTTCTGTAAATATGAAATATATTTTTTACGAGCTACAGATTTTAGTCCGAGAATTTAATTTAGCTGTAATTATTAGTTACTTCTGCTGGTATTCAAATGCATTGTCAGTTTAAATCTTGGACAATATTACTTAGAACTTTTCTGCTTTTTCACTATAAGTAAGGTTAACAATTCTGATAAAATTTCTATAATTTTTTAAGTTGATTTGGGAATTGTTTAAATAACTATGTCCAACCCTCCTTAATATTATCTACCCAAACAAATCAGTACTTTCAATTCCAAACAAATTATTTTTCATTAAAAAAAATTGTACTTCAACATTTTAATTTCAATGCAAATAATAAAACCCCAAATTCTTCTGTATAAACTAAATCGATGTTGATTCTACTTTAAGAAACTATACAAAATGTTATTACAAAAAACACTAATATTTTTAAACGTACAAGACATTGAAAAATGTTTGATTCTCGAAACATTAAAATTGTTGCAAAACATGTAAAAAGTTCCAACCGACATCGCATAATTTATTCCTTTAAAGTCCTCCCAGGCACAAAAGGTGTCAATTTAGCAATAAAATGCAACAAAACCGTGAAAGTAATACAATTGCCACGTGACTGTAACGCAGACATGTAAGGGGATCGAATTTGCCTTTTGTATCGCGCGATATTGGATTTCGCGCGTGAAAACGCGTCGCATTAATTCAATCACAAGGCGCAGCAATCAACGGCGAACAAAAACGCTAAAGCAAGTTCAAGTGCGCGAAATTGCGTCTCGCGATACGACCCTCGATTCTACACTTTGTGATGCACGGTTTCCCCCGAAAACCGCACATAAATGTTTTCAACGACGAAAAAATTGAATTGGTTTTACTGAAGATTTACTTCTTGAAGCTGGAGTATTTTTATCACATTATGTTATATTTTACTGCATTGCTTACAATTTATTTTATTTGATGTTTATTTAAATTGCATTTTAAATAAACAGTCCTGTCGTACGTAGGTTCCCGAAAATGAATAAGAATAAGAGTTGTGCAAGATTGAAAATAAAGTCTTATAATTGTAAAACGAAACGTATTCTGATTTATCTAATGTCCCATGATTTACCTAATGAGATCCCTTGTAGAGATAAAATCTCTGAAAATCTCTGATAAAATCTGATAAATTGGGACAGTCGTAGTTTTTCAGAGAATTTCCGAGTTTTTTTCTGAAAATCTCTGAAAAACTTTGTTAGACAATTATAAGTGGCTTTCAGAGGGTTTCAGATATTTGCAGAGATTTTTAAAAATAGTCAGAGATTTTCAGAGATTTTATTTCTACAAGGTATGCTCGTGAATTTTCGGCGATAAAAACTTGTGAGAAAGTGACAAAAACTAGAGATAATTCATGGAGAACGATAAACTTTAGCACCAGTTACCAACAAAAACATAATTAAAATCCTAATGAAAATGTTGTTAAATCCTTACTTTATTAAGGATTATAATTTATATACCCTTAATTAAAGTACATCCTTAAAATAAAAAAAAATCCTTAACAAATCTTTCATTTATTAAGGATTTAAGGATTTATTAACTCTTATTTTATTCGTCGAAACATCAAACTGTTTGCGACCAAACGTTCGTGTTTGCGACCAAAAATTATCATTCCCACAAACGCTCGTCGGATTCAATTTCGTTGATTCTTTTCCTGTACGTCCGCGTTCGATCCGGCGCTTTCCGCGAAATTACGACATGCAAAAGGGAAATTTCGGTACGCCGTTTTTTATTTAATCAAGTGGGGTTTTGTAAACAAGCATGCGCTAACGATCGCGGAGGAAAAACAATTTATTCAATCGTGACATGTCTCTGATTAAGGTCCAGATTAGTTCCATGAATGGCTTTTAATTCAGCGGAAAATATTGCGGCTTCAAATGATACGTCGCCGCGTGTATTTCGTTATAAAAGAAGCGCGTTACTTTCGTATTTCGTCATTCAGACGTTATTCGCTCATGGCAACGGCAGGGTCTTATCAAGTTTCATTGATAATGTGGAGGCAGCTTGACAAGTTGATTATGTTTGGCTTTTAATTGGTTGCGAAATAGTCATGGAGCTTTTAAGACAAGATAAACTGCTCGGCATTTTAACGAGGAGGGTGAGTTAGGTGTTTTTTGCAATGAGCTTATCGCAAGACCTGAAAAATGGTATTGGAAGTAGCTGGAATTGCAACAAAATGAGGGTAGAAATTGAAGTCATTTTCCGGCTTCAACTGGTGTGATTTTTGGTATTTGGATCTTTATCCCATCGTTCGAAGAAATTTTAGATGCATTAGTTAAACTTATTTCAAAGAATTTGCTATTGGTCTAGGATATCCACCCTAACAGCACATACCCGGGAAATCTACGGAGATTCTCCGGAGATAATAGGAAGACGTAGATTTTTAGGAGATCTCCAGACATTTCCTGGGAGATTTTTCGTAGAATCCGATTTCGGGAGCTGTGCTGCTAGGTCAGATTTCGAAATTTCTATGGAAAATTGCTAAATATCAAAATCATTGTAAAATCACTTTCTGTTGTTAATAAATGTAGAAGAGAAGTAGAAGAAGACTAAGTTGTAAGACGTTCTCTTGCATCGAGTTTTTTGTATGTCATTTGTGACGTTGCTAGATGTTTGGTAAGCTAAATTTCTAAAAGAAATGTTATAATGAGTTGAAAATTGGAGACGCAATGATTCCAGATTGACTTCGTAATGAGTTCCCGCTGAATCCACAATTGTTTCATCATATTTTCATATTGAACTCAAATTGAGCTCATATTGACTTCATAATGACTTTTAAATTAGTTCACGTTAAGCTCACCATTTGGTATACTTTTGAAATGCGTAAGGGGAATTGTTAATTACATAGGAATCCGGTAGGAGTCACTTATGATGAAGATATGAATCCACCGTTGTGTCCTAATAAACTATTGACGTTTCTAGTATCTAATAATCAACTAAACAATGAATACAACATTTTTATATGTACAACATATTCACACAAGTAAAACAATGTACTTTGAAATTGGTGTGTAAAAATCACATAATGTGATAATAAGTTTCCAAGCCCCTTGCTGTGTTTCTTCAAACGTTCATCTGGAATAAATTTGTTTCCAAATTAACTTTATATCTATGTAAACAGTAGTTAGTTAACAACTAAAGAGGGTAAATTTGCCGGATTCCAAACCGAATTTAATGTTTACTCCAGACGAGAACTGAGCGTAATTTCCCTTTGAAAATATATTTCAAGGTTGTGTGCCAAAAATAGACGCGCATTTGTAGAAAACAGAGCTCTCAGCAATTTCACGTATTGCTTCTGTAAATTTGCAGCGAAATTTTCAGAAAGAAAATAATAATACCTATCACTTCCCATAATAATTATTTCAGCGTAGTCAAAGCTGTATTTGTTCGTCGCAATATTCACGCAGAAACGTACCCGAACCTTGTCGAAACGCAGTTCAAAATGTTTTCGACGTTTCCGCACCAAACCGGCGTTTTTTCCGTTTTGCTTGAAAAAGTACATCACTTTTATAGAGGCGCCTCTGACGCTCGATAAACCGATCCAGTAAAAGTGCGCCGATATCACTTTCCTGCGCTGCGCAATAAAAATTCGCCTCGGCCTGAATTTGATTAACAACGAAACTTCATTAAAAACCCTAAGCCCGTACGCTTAATGCCGCACTTCGTCACTCGCAGTCGAACACAAATATTAATATTTGTTGGCACACGCGGCCGGATTAAATATTCGTTCAAACCGATCGATGCCTCGGCCGCAGTTATTCGCCATTTCGAATTATCGCGCCAATTTTTGCAAATCTTTTAATTGTGTCATTTGGCTGGCAACCAACGGGAAAACGAGTATTCACTGCACGCATCGCGTTACTTACTTTTATGCGATTTTATGTTATGATAAACGCTGTCATACGAAACTCGTATATAGACCTTTAGTGAAATGTGGCATTTTATGTGGTAGAACACAGGAAAAAAACTGAACAGGATTATGTACTAAAATTGTTTTAGGGCACAGTTTAAAGTTACTTGATTATGTATAATAATATGTGGTGTATTGTGAGGTAATTAATATACTTTGTGGCACATTTTCAAAAAAAATGTGGTTGTACCGTTTTTGTGTATAAGACATAATTTACACATTTTGTCTTAATCGAATCTTTTTTATGTGGCATTACGTGATTGATGTGTGTGATGTTCAATACCACGTATGTGGTATGTGTGTAAAATATTATCACATACATGTGGTACTGACAAGTCCAATCTGGTAATACAAGTGGAACACAAACATGCAACACTATAAATGCACCACTTTTATTCAAATTTAATTTTACCTAAATGCAACCGAAACTCCACATTTGTGGTATATGTGTTTAAAAATTGTGATCTCATATTTCAGTAAAAATGTCGCCATTTAACCACATTTCTGTGCATTCAATTCCGTATCTCGTCAACTTTTCCATTTCCATCACACAATTAAAAGCTGGTTTTAATTCGAGCACTTAATTACCCTCGAATTAAACTTACTTCTCAGTCGATATCAATAGACGTCTTTTGATTCACGTGAAAGCGAACACGCGATTCAAACCCAAGCCCTTTATCTTCGCGGAATTTCCGAGTCGCATAATTGCGGCTCAGAATGAAATTAATTAAAAGAACAGCAACAAAAGTTCGGATAATTGTCGCCGGAGTTTCTTTGGTCGCCCCCGGTTGATGATTGCGTTTATGTAAATACGCGTCAGATCAATACCGTCTTGTTCTCGCCTTATGTAATTTACATCGCCCGGATCGGTTTATGAAAGAATATTTTCCGGCAAAGAGATTCCTCTTTCACGGCGCTCGTAAATTACTTATTCATTCCGAGCTGAACCGAGGCGGATTTATTATCCAATTATTTTATTTCAAATTATCGTTGCCATTAGTGTTTGGACATTAAAATCGGACTGTTACATTCAGACTAACAAGCTCGAAATCCGTTTGCATGGATACCCGAGTGTTTTAAAGGGGAAACGTCGCGATTGTCGTCACGGTGAAAGGGAACGCGCATTTTTTTCGCATTGTGTCGGGGGAAAAACGTGGTTAAAATTCAGCAGTGTTTCCGCTGCCGCCTGAATATCTTAGCTGGGTCACGTGGTACCATGTGGTACTAAAAAAGATATGAAATACGTTGCATGAGGGTTGAGTAAGTGAAATGAAATGCACCGTATACAAGTGGAAATAAGAAAAAATAAGATTAAGTGGCGAAAATTAAGGTGCCAGTGTTTTGTCATTATGTGAAGAAACGTATAAATAGGTGTGTCGAAAGGTGAAAAAAGTCAGATTAGCAATATTATGATTAGCTACATAATGCAGTATGATTAGATACAATCCACTGCGGTACTGTAAACTACATAATATTAATTTGAATATTAATTTCACAAATGAATGAAATCATACTAGAGTAAACTATATCCTGTGACATATTATGATATTAGTAGGAAACGAGTAGTTTAACACCTGATACCACAAATAAATCCTATCACCCAATGTCACAACATAAAGTGTATCTAGTCGCACAATGTGGTACTAAACCACATTGACTACACAATCTCACACCACGATCTAGTTTAAAATTACAATTTGTGTCACATTCTGCCCAAACAAAATTGTCTCTAACTTTCTTCTTCAATTAAAAATCCCCCAAAATCACATATAACTACACCGGCCCGAAGTAGATCTTTTTCTCTTTGACTCATCGAACTCCGATTCATTAGAATCGTGGACAAAAGAGCCGAAAAAGCGTGCACCCGACAAAGATAGCGTGTCAGCGACGTGACAAAAAACAATTAACGGCATTCACGCTCGTCCCGCTGCGGCCCGTAGAAATCGCATTAAAAGCGATCGGCGCGAAAATCGATGCCCGATTGCGAGACGACTGACCGACGCACAAAGCTCGCGTGACTGTGACACGCTGCCGCATTAAGCGGGTCAATTAAGACTGCGATTCGCAATTCGAACGCACTTTTCGGCTCAAAGCGACCACTTTTAACGAGCGGGTTTCATTAATGTGCGTTCAACAAAAATTAATTCCAGTAAAACGCCATCTATCCCACGTCGCCACACATATTATTGATGTCGTTGCTCTTCAAAAAACCGCATAACTGACAAATATATGAAAACAAATATTATATAATATTAGTACATTTCTAATAGTTCCGTTTCTTCAAAAAAATTTCCAACGTGTTCATTTTTCCCAATGTTCTGAAATATTGCAAAATTTTTTCAATTTTTTACAATTATTTATTTTTGCAACATTTTGCTAACGTGTCCAGATTTATGTATTTTTTTTAATCGCGCCCTATAGGATTAATAATTTATTTAATTTCCTGTAGGAAACATTTGGGTGCAATAACTGCTTAAAAATTCCTACTACAATTTTTTACTTCCTTTTTTCATTTTGTTTCAAATTATTCGTATTCTGATAGAAATAACTACGTACCAAATTACTCTATCTGACAAATTTTAATGTGAGTATCAGTATCACAAATAATTAATCGACCATGTACTTGATATATGGGCATCATTTCATTTACTTCATGAATCAATTTTTTCATTTACTTCATGAATAAAGAAAATTACATCGAAAAACATTTTCATATTTTATCAATGTTATAACAAATATTTTTAATCTGTCAGACTCATTATCCAGCCTTTCCATTTTTTCAACTGAGAAAATATAGTTTTCAATTGAGAAAAAAAATTAAATAAGATTGTTAGAAACCAAATTAATTTTTTAAATAATTAAAAAATCTGCAGTCAACATACTAAGTGGTAAGGTTATTGGCACCACGTACCTTTTTTTACTTAAATGGTACGTGGTGCCACTTCAGAGGTAATATTTACTACTTAGTTTTTTCAGGTGGGAGTATTTCTGCAATCGTTGCCTGCAATATGCCTGACGGTTGCAAGCTTTTTACTGTACATTTGCCCTACGCTTCTTTTTGCACGAGATGCTAGGCATACACATTCCACATATGTGCCACATACATTTGCATATATTGCATAACTCCGCTAAGCGGAGTTATATATATATATAATATATATCTCGCATACAAAATGTTTACGTGAGTGGTTTACTTTTTTCCGTCGATTTTTAGCGACGACTTTTCTCGTCGTAACAATGTTTTTTTTTCGTTTTTCACGCCGAGATACGTTTGACACCGCACGTGTAATTCTGATTCATTTGCATAGCCGATTTGCATCGGAGGGAAAAAAGGTTGATGCATAATCATGCACGTGGGTTTGTACACAAGTGACGTCACACGGTGGATTTCGATATTTCACCGGGCAAGACTGGAATATCGCGCTCAATCACAAATCTAAGACACTCCCTTGCGAGCGGCACAACTGTTATTCAAACGGCGTGCGCTGTTCGGGCGGAGGAATCAAGGAGGAGAAACGTTGACTAAGTTTAGTGCAGGTGGTAAAAGTTTGGGAAAAGAGCGAGGACGTTGGCGAGGATTGGATAAAAGACTGAGAAACTAAAGGAAAAAAGAGGTTTAGTGAGATCAGAGTTCATGAAACTAAATTCGAATGGCGTAAACTTCGGTTGTACCGATTGTAAGTGGTTGGGACCACTTAGAACATGTTAGAAATCAGACCATATTTGAGTCAGCTTAAAAATGGCGAATATACACGGAGAGAAAAAAGAAATCTAAAATTACCTAAATACATTGGTAATTTCAATGTCGTTAAAATGATCGCTTTTTGG
>JABFPB010007970.1:0-10521 GCA_022817645.1 Ceratoteleas bidentatus | reverse complement strand
ATATTGGCTAAAAAAACCGACGCTAGTTCATCGAAGATGGCGCTCGCGTAGTTCGAAAACAGCTGTTTGCTTAGCCTGTAGTGATTGACTTCAATGGCTCAACTGCCAAAGTTTTCACGACTTAGTTAGGTAGGTAGAAATAAGAATAGTTCAATTTTCTATGAAAAAAAGTCCACGAAGAGGACTCGATCTCGCAATCTCGAGGTTCTAAGAACAATATCTTAACCAGTTGCAGAGAGAAGTTGTCGAGTGGCTAAAGTACTGGAGTTAGAACCTCGAGGTTCCGAGATCGTATCCCGTTTGTGGATTTTTTTCATCGAAAATTTAACTACTATTTTGAAAGTATGTAATTTATATGTGAAAACAAATAATAAAGGCATTGAAACGTCTTTATATGAAATGTTTATCAGGATTTTTATGCAAATCATTGCATAAAAATCCTGATTTTTTAAATTTAAATCAAATAAAAATCATGGTAAATTTTATGCAATGAATTCGGAATCATTGGGCAGAAGAAGCCGCGAAATTATTATTTTATTTTTTTTTCTTTTCAATAAATTCATGAACTCTTAAGGAGGTTCCATAGCTAGAAGATTTTTTTGCATCTTTTTTTTCAAAATATGGGCATTTAAAGAAAAAATGGACGAGGAATAATTTCTTAAAATTTGGTTGATTTTCGCAGTACAGTTTCCGAGAAAATGAGGTACGACGTTGTTATAAGAAACAGTGTGTTTCATAGCAAAATAAGCAAATTAGTATTTATTTTTTTTTGGGGAATGACACTGTAAAAGTCAATCAAATGTTGTTTAATTATTCTTCATCATTTTTTCTCAACTCAGCAATTGAAAACAGATTAAACAATATTAACGAATTTGGGATTGGTTCAATACTGTATGGACGAATAAGGGAACTATACCAAATTTGATCTAATTTTTAATAGTTGATGTTTATTTCGTGTAGCTAAGAAATCTCCTTAAGTTTGATATTTCAATGAAAATGTATAGAACAATGTTTCTAAAACATTTCATTATTTCCAAAGATTTACTAATATATATATTTTGTTATTATATATAAAACAGTATTTAATATCAAAAACGTTGTTCTGTTTTTGATATTAAATTATAATATTGATATAATAAATTTTTTCAAATATTTCCAAAAAGTTTGAAAATGTTTTAATGTATCATTTTTATGTGCGAAACGGTACTCTCAAGAGATGTGTTGGATTTAATGTTAGAAGTAATGTTAAACTGAGTAGTTATTTAGGATTTTGAGGTGTTATACGAAACTGGACCTCTGCTAAATATTAAATGTGAGATGAAAAAGTAGATTTGATGTTAATTTTTTATGCACCAATAAGGATTTGATGAATTGAATATGATATTTAAAATTAATTCTTTCTGTATTATAATTTGTATTTTATATTATTTTTATATTTATCAACAGACAGGTCAGTGTCTGGCCAAGTATAAAAAATGTAACTATCTGTGAAAACACTGCTGCCTCTTATTCTGAGTAACATATGTGCATTTTGGCATCAAAAGAGAGACTGATAATGAAATAAAAAGTCACTTTCGTCTTCGGATTTATAGCTGGTATAAAGCTGGATAGAAAAACCCAGAATTTGATTGCGAATTGGTGGATTCACTGCAGGTTGGAGAAAACATCTTCTTCTTCTTGTTCAGCCTCCAAGTGACGTCATCTCACTTCAAAGAGATGCTTTCCGGTTCGTAAGCATTCGGCAGTTGCGGCAAACTTTTTGTAAAACATGCAAAAATGATCCGCAGTCAGTCAAATTTGATTGACAAAAAACAACCAATATCCGCTTTCGACCATAAAGGAATAAAAATATTTTTTTTTAAATATGCCTAAAATATTCAAAAAATATTGTTGAATATTATTTAATATTTGTCACTGATAGGGAGATTATAACTTTCTTGAACTATGGATCACTAATGATATATTTAATAAAATATGGATCACATGTATATTTAATATTTAAACACACATTCATTTCCGCGAGTAAACAATTGGGAATTGAAGTTCAATGTGTTTCCCTCTCGTTTTATCGACGTGAAAAAATAAGGTGGAAAGTGCTGACAGATGGCATCGGGTTTGGTTTTCTAGCTTCTGGGTTTTTCTCCTATTGGGCGGCTGCATATTTGATTTGAATCGGAACACGTTTGTTTTGAATGTAAAGGCGTGCGAGGTGCATTGTCACGGTGCCACTTCATGTCGATTGTTCGTTGTAAATCAAACCCCGTTGTTTCCGCCAATACTTTTGTTCTAAACGTCGGCAGTCGTATTAATTTTTTTAACGTTTGTTAAATAAGACTGATGGACAAAAAAGTGGTTAGCGTTCCCTCTGCTTACGTTTCCGGAAAACCGGAGTTTTGTCGTTTTCACAATCCGGAATTGAATCGCTTTTAAATAATATGATGTAATCTGATAATAATAAGCGATCGACTGAAAAGATTCAGTTGAGTGAATATAGAACATTTAATATTGTTGCTAAATATGATTTGTTTATTTTAATCTCTTCACATTTGTCGTATAAATAAAAAATACAGTTTTGAATAAAAAATAAGATTGGAAAACATTCGATCGCAATAAAAGGCAAATTAAAATGGTTCTGTATCTTGTTTCATAATTGAATACAAATGTAATATTTGTATTCAATGTATTGCAGTATTCAATTTAGTAAAAATATACAAATTAAAGTAAATATTACATTAGAGCATTTTAGAGCAAATAATACATAAATGTATGTTTATATATTATTGGGCAAATGCAAAATTTGACAATGTAAATGAATTAGAAAATTTTTACCAACTTTTAACATGTTTGTTTTTTATTTTATCATATAATTTTTTTATTTGATCATAAAATAAGATTAATTCTAACGTTTTCTTCTTTCAGAACTTAATCATTTCCCAACAAAAAAAGTCTTCGGCATCAGACATTTCCCGGTCTTCAGAAAAATCCAACGTGGAACACTTACTGCCCGAAGTCGCCAAGTAAATAAGCTCAATATCGGTCAGTGGTGTTGTGGTCATCGAGAACAACTCGACGTCTCAAAACAGTGGACAGGATCCCAGCCAGAAGACTAAAACGCCTCGAAGTTCAGTGAGATGTACAAGGACACGCGAAAACTGTTAAGCAAATCCCACGCGGAAGTCAGGAGCGTGCCAATTGCATTTATTTTGCTGCTGTAGTTGGCGAAGGAAAAGAGTTTGGGCGTCGAATCGTCTGAATGGTTTTCAGACATGGTCGTAACGGAAGATGGATAATTATTGTTAACATATGTTTACATTTTCGTAAACCAGATGTACTGGGTGCTTTTTATTTAAAAATACCATAAAAAGTAATCAGATTGATATGTATATAGAAAAATCGTCAGATAAGTCAGAATCGTCTTTTTACAATTATATACTATATGCATAAATGCATTTACATATTTTTTATGTTAAATTTTTACTTAATTTTATGTTATTAAAAACCTGCGAAAATAAAATGAAATTAAAAAATGTAGGCTTACGTTTCATTTGCAATTTAATACAATTACTTCCAATTAATTTGAAAAATACCGATACTTTATTGATCCAATTTAATCATTAATTCAATCATTAATTTGATACAGTTTACACATTTATATCCAAACTGATCTTGTCTCCATTTTACAATTAGAACTTTTTAATTTAAAATGATTCTCCTCAGCTGAACAGTTAGGAAAAAGTTCTACAATCACATTATAATATCATTCAACAATGTGCAAAAATCTATTTTTTCAATTTCCTTTCTACTAGAAAAAAATTTGAATTTGGTCTTATTTTTTGCGATCAAGATGGGCTCCCTAATGGCATTTCAGAATGCGGAGGGATATACTTGATATCCCTTGATAGCTTAGTGGCGTTACAGACTTCGAAGTGTTATACACCTTCTTCATCAAGATTAGAAGGAACTTACTCTTCCCTGCAAAAACGTGGAAGTAGGAAAAAATAGAAGGCAATTTGAAAATGTTAATTTCAATCGCCTTTTTTTAAAAAAAAGCAGTAGAAAGCATTGCAGTTTCTATTCACTTTTATTGCCTTCTATTTCTAGTTTTAGGTTATATATCTTTAATTTTCTCAAAGAAATATAATTCGGCATGATTTTTATTGTTTTTTTCATATTCCCTTTTCACACAAGAAATAGAAAGGCATTGAAAGCAATAGAATACATTTAATTTTATTAATTTCCTTCTCTATAATTAAAAAAATTTTTTTTTTATTATAGAAAGGGCAATAGACACATTCATTTCTATTTCTCCATTTTCACAAGATTCTCTCTGTTGTGCGCTGTGCTTTTAACTTTAAAGACATGTTGCTATTTTTTGTTTCAGACGTGATCCTGGACCTGGGCACTGCACGGCGCAAAGTGCTTCTCTCAAAACTTGACTTCACATTATTTGTAATAACTCGTGAATATTATAACATTGTTTAAAAAATGACACATTTTTCAATCTACATTAAATGCCCAACAAGATGCAAAAAATTCGCTAAGTTTTGTTTATTTCCCTACTTGCAATCCTCTCCCAAAGATAGGCCTAATTTTAGGCCTTCTAATTGTACTTCCCCCCTTAAAGCGTTACATTTTCTTGTAAGTTTTTTTCGTTAGTTTCTGCGAATAATAGTAAGAAGTAAAAATAGTGAAACATTTACTATTTATACATGAAAATAGTAAAACTTGTAAGTTTCTGTAGTCAGTTTCTACTTGGGATGTTGTGGAATACCATATGTACTTGCACACACATTTTTTACAATTTATTTTACTTATGTATTTTATTTTTAATATTAAAGAATGACATTCGCATTTGTTGAAATGCAATTTCGATGACCTGCGTACTATCGAACGCGTGGGAATTCCACAAAAGACCTTATGAAGAGTAGAAAAAAGAGCGAGAAATTGCGACTCACGCTTGGCTTGAAAGTTGTATCATAATTATAAGAACAATATTCCTCTGGCGTCTGCGAGGTTAACGCAACTTCATTCCCGCTTTGTGATTTCGACCGGCATCATATTGCAAATTCCGTTCGTTGTTGCTACTTTAACAAAACGATGTGTTTAATACACGGATCGCATCCCTTTCCGCAAAGCAAAAGTCAACTCTCTGCGACGATAGTTTTATTTGACTCATTATTAAATATGTATCCCGGTAAATATTCCGGCGCAACGTCTGAGAGCGATGTATTTACTTTCACGATTTTTTTCGGTAACCCCGTTTTTTCAGCTCGAAGCAGGGTTACAATTATATTTTTCTTTATCAGGCTGAGCGCAAATTTCCAATTTACTTTGCAAATTAACTTAAATGGAAACTTCTGCCTCAAATAAAACGAGCGAATTTGTTTTAACTGGGTTACAGGGCCTATGAGATTGAAGTGGAATTCGTACGTTTTTATTTGCCGTGCGAAATTATGCACAACAAACATGAAACTTGAGGGTATATGACGTCTCGCGGAAAAGTATTTTGAGACGCGGCACGCTGTCAACAAGCCGCGTGGTGAGCGGCAAATTGGTATTCCGACCGCGAGACCTTTTGTCGAAAAATAAGGTACATTTTTGCATGGCCGCGATTCAGCACTCTTACCGTTGGCTCGCGCGCATGAAACGCAGAGGGTGCCATTAGCGCGATGTATTTTCGTATTAAAATACAAAGACATTTATGGCCGGGATACTAATTATTAATAAATTAATAAATTATGAAATATACTAATTAAGAATCTTAGCATGGCCGGTCGAAGGATCGCGCGTTTTGTGCCGGCAACAGGCGGTATGGAAAAAATTGGATTAATCTAATGGAACTGGTGCGAGTGGCAATTTTTTAGTTGAAATTCTGATTTAATTTTTTGAAGCGTTCGAGCGAACACTTTTTACAGCTCCACAATCATTCGGAATAGCTTTTGCCAGCGGAAGAGAGCGCCCGCGTGGCAAAAATTAGTCTGGATATAGTACGGTAAGCGTCAGGTTTTATAGTATGGTAGTGATCTAGATAAAATCTGGCAATAGTATGGAACTAATTTGGATGCAATCTGGGAATAACATGGATGTAATAACTGAGAATAACATTTGGATGTAATTTGGCAACAATCTGGATACAATCTGGAAAGCTATGGCCAACGTATAAACTACGGGTCTGGATGGAGTCTGGTTGGAGTCTGAACGGAGTCAGACTCCGTCCAGCTTCCATCCAGACTACGTCCAGATTAGGTCCAGACTGTATTCCGAGAGCATCCAGACTCCGTCCAGACTCTATCCAGACTCCGTCCAGACTCCGTCCAGACTCCGTCCAGACTCCATCCAGACTCCGTCCAGACTCCATCCAGACTCCGTCCAGACGAAATCCAGACCCGTAGTTTATTTATTGGAATCTGGCACCAGTCTGGCTCCTGTTCTGACCCAGAATCTTACCTTACTACGTTGGCTGTGGCCAACGTAGTAAGGTAAGATTCTGGCTTACTACGTTGGCTATGGCCAACGTAGTAAGGTAAGATTCTGGGTCAGGACAGGAGGTTTCCAGACTGTATCCAAATTGTTGCCAGATTACATCCAGATTGTTCCCATTTTATTCCCAGATTGCTTCCAGATTAGTTCCATATTATTGTCAGATTGTACCCAGATCACTGCCATACTAGAAAACCAGACGCTTACCTTACTATATCCAGACTATTTTTTTTCACGCGGGTTAGCAGGAAGACTTTTGGTGGCATATAAAGAACTTTGGCTCGATATACGATTTCACACATTTCGTTTGTGATTTTTGGCTTAAGCTGAAGTATATGTTTGGAGTTTTAAATGTTTCAATGGAATAATTTTTGTTGGGTTGATATTTCACAAAAAACTGTCGGCGGCTCACTCAGTAGCTAGTTATTTTTGACCTTTTTAATTTAATTTTTTGAATTTACATACACGAAAAAATCTGCAAACGACTGAGTCCTTTCCCGTAAACGACTGAGTCGTGTGCAGCGAATTTCGGTCGTCGAAAACACACAATAAACGACTTAGACGTTCCTGCAAAGGACTGAGTCGTTTGCGCACACTATTCAGTTGTTTCTTGCGCACGACTCAGTCGATTGTAAAACACTAACGTCTGAGGAGACTCAGTCGTTTGCAGAAACGACTGAGTAGTGCGCGCAGACGACTCAGTCATTTGCAGAAACGACTTAGTCGTGAGACGCGAAGGATTGATTACTGCGCGCCGGGACGGCTTGTTACGCATGCTCGGCTGACCAGTCGCGAGCTAATTTCCATTGGAGTAACTTTTTGACATTCGGCTGTGTGACGGCCGTCATGTGACGCCCATAATTCAGCCATGTACAATAATAAATTTAAATACGGATAATTTTTTTAATTTACGCTTTTTTCCCGGTTTCTTAAGGGGTCAGGCCACTGTAGAAAGTTCAAAATATCATTGAAAAAAATTTTTCCATGTTAAATGATACCTTAGAAAGTAAGGAATACGGGACAGTTCGAATTATACCCGAAAACATATTCCTTACGTGTTTTTCGGAACGGAGACCAGACGCCTACCTGGTCGACTGTCCGGCGGTGCGCCGGTTTTGGTCTTTTCAGCCGCGCTTATCGATCGTGGGACATAAAGTAAACTTACCGACTCAGCAGAGATGATCTCCTGACACGCTGTTTCGGGGGGATATAAACAGAACATCAATAAGAGCTTGAATTCTGTAGTGTGGTCCGTGGCGCCAAAATCAACCCACATTGGCAAACGTATTTTGGAAATATCGACTAATATTGCCAGTTGCATTTTTAACGACGGCCTCTATAGTGTTATGCAAATGATGGCCGTCCGTGGCAACAAAATCGGCCCAAAATGCAATAATTTTTGCGCCGCCGTGAACGAGCAGCGAGTTAGGACGGCAGAGCGGCGGCTGACAGACGCCGCCAAAGAGGCCAGGACGTCCCTTATGGACGCCCGAAAACAAGCCAAAATGGAAGACGAGACCCTAGAAGGACAATTTTGCGGTGCAGGAATCGCGGACTGTCGGTATAGGCAAATATTCAATGAGAAATTGAAACTTTATCTTTAAACGTGTTTTTCTCGAAACCATGGTTTTGAAACATGGCGGTCTCGTAACACGTAAACCAATAGACCAATTTGCATGACTCTTTGCGGATCTTATTCCAAATTCAATTTTCTAGAGAAGTACATAGGATCTTTTTTATCTATTACAGTTTTTTTGTTATTGCAAATTCAAATGGAAAATTTCGGGGTCAAAATTTAACGTTTTTTCATCATGCAACATTTCGCCAAAATTCAATATTTTTTAAATCGGCTATGTACTTCTCTAGTTTAACCTTCTAGTGTTGCCACGTTTTACGCCTTGTGTTCTAGATCAATCTCCCGCCACGCTAGCGTTCCGCCCGCGAAACGCTGCAGATGAATCATCGCGCAATTCGACGACTGCAGCGCCATCTACTTTGGACCTGATTGACCTGAGTAAATTGTAGACAAAAAGATGCTTTATAATTCCCCTAAACCGCGTGTATGTACCTTATGTAGTTTCCGAAAAAAAAATTAATGAAAAATACCGTTTTTTCGTGCTCTACAGTGGCCTGACCCCTTAAGGGGTCTGTAAGTTTCAAAAAATGACATTTTTATAAAACAAACTTTATACGCGTTTTTCTCGAAACGGTATTTTTCAAACTGGCGGGCAAGATAACTTAAAAAGTTCTAATACAAATTACTTGTAACTTTGCGCATCTTGAAGGAAATTGAATTTTATTCTATATAAGCCACTGATATTATGAAAAAGTTAAGAAGAAATAGTTTTTAGCGCTGCCTAAAGTGGAAAAAAAAGAAAAATCGACCTGTTTTTTTTTCAGATCAAGTTATTTTTATAATAAAAACGTTTTTCTTTCAGTTTTAATGGCTCATATAGAACAAAGTACATCGAAGAATAAGGGTCAGTTGATAAAAGTAAATTTTTTTATTTTTCAGGTCCCCAGAACGCCCGCCAATCACGTGTGCACGCTGGTCGCGACCTCCTTTAGGCGTGGCTCCAAGAAACTAGAGAGGTCGCACAAACGCGAAATAAATCACAAATGTACAAGATGAATTGAGTAATAAAATACACAAAACCCCAAACATGTACGTTGTTTTATTTACCCAAAAAAAATTCCCGAAAATCGTCGAGTTTTCGGCGTGTTACTTGTATTTCCCTCCTTAAATTGACGCTTTTTTACGGCTTTCACGGTGTCATAGTTCGCTGGCCAGCCTGCATTAGAGAATTGAAGGAAATGAAAGAAAACTTATAATTAGAAATAAAAATATATTTTAACCTATTAAAATTTTCTATTTAATTTACAGACTCGCATTATCGCATTATATATATGAACTAAATCCACCGCTTTAGAATGTCATTTGTTCCATTTCAGTTACTTGCAATATAAGTGCAAGTAACGGAAACATGCGCTCCAGTCGCGCAGTAATCAGTCCTTCGCGTCGCACGAATCAGTCGTTTCTGTAAAGGAATGAGTCGAGTACGCGCACTACTCCGTCGTTTCTGCAAACGACTGAGTCTCCTCGGACGTTAGTGTTTTGTAAACGACAGAATCGTGTGCAAGAAACAACTGAGTAGTGCGCGCAAACGACTCAGTCCTTTGCAGGAACGTCTAAGTCGTTTATTGTGTGTTTTCGACGACCGAAATTCGCTGCACACGACTCAGTCGTTTACGGGAAAGGACTCAGTCGTTTGCAGATTTTTTCGTGTAACCTGAACTGTATATTTTTTAGTTTAAAATACACAATTAAATTAATTTGATGTTTCAATTTGCAGGAAGTTGTAGTGGTTTTCAATTAACTTTGTCTCGGTATAAGATTTCACATAATTTATTTCTGAAGAGAGATTTTTTTGCTTAACCTGAAGTATATGATTTGGAGTTTAACGTTCAAAAATAGAATAATTTTGGCGTTTTAATGTGCAGGAAGACTTTTGCTGGTTTATAAAGAACTATGGCTCTATATACCATTTCAGAACTTTCGTTTGTGAGATTTGTGGCTTAACCTGAGGTATATGTTTGAATTTTATGTGTTCATGCATTTTTTTGTTAAAAAAAGTGTCCAATTACTTAATTTTTAGTTTAAGGATTTGTTGGTACTACAAACATAATTGGGCTCTGAAAATGATTTCACATTTTGTATATACGTAATTGCATGCATATATTTTGAAATTGTTTTGAGCCCGAATGCGACTATATTTTATAAGCATTTCAAATTCGTTGTGGATGAAAAAGACGAACATTATTATTTCTCAATAATGTTGAAAATTCCACATGCGCGTTCAGTGTATTCAAATTCGGACATTCGAAGCAGTGTCAGTGACAAAAACTGCAACGTTTTATTTTAATTAATTAATTAAGATTGAAAACGCATTTAAGTTGGGAAAAATACCCAGGCAGAAATCAACGTCGTTTCAACGACGTTACAGTCGTATCGACGTCGGAACGACTGTGAAACACCGACGT
>JABFPB010007969.1:0-10513 GCA_022817645.1 Ceratoteleas bidentatus | reverse complement strand
AATGTAAAAAATGTATAAAATAACAATATTTTTTTAAAATAATTTAAAAAATGTATTTGCCAAACTCTCAATAAGTATGGATTTTACGAATATTCATTTGAATCAATTTCTTTAAAATATCTTCAATAAGCTAGAAAAGGCAATTCCTTGCGAGTTTCAACCACTTTGATCAACAATAGAGTTTTATTTTTACTTTTTTAGTAAACTTTTATGGAAGGCAAAAAAATGCACTCAAACTATCGAAAAACACTAGAAAAGTTCTTATTTTCCAAAACTCAAATTCCAAATTTAACAATACCACAAAAAATAAAAAAAATCGTTATCGAAGTGTAAAGCTTCACTCAAATGTAAAATGAAGCAGATTAGATTTATTCCAAAATTATCTCAAAATGTATTATAGTATTCGTATATCCTTATTTGCAATCTAAAAATAACTATGTAGCATAATTATAGCAAAAATGACGAATATAGAATGAAACGAAACAAAATTATATAATAATAAATCAAACGTTATCTCAGTAAGTGAAAAGAAATCAAGAAAGTCCAAAACAAAGACAGAATCAAACAAATAAATATAAAAGAATACAATAAATCGTTAATTAATTTAAAGCAAAATGTCAACATATTCCAGAAAAGTGAGAAATATAATATAATTACATAGTATAATTCTAGCAAAAGTTCTTCAAACAAATAATTTGATAGTAAAAAATAACAAATCTTTATTCTAAAAAAGAGTAAACACAATAATGCAACAATTCCAAAAACATTCAAAAAAAGTAAATATAGTAATACAACAAAATTCTAGCCAAAGGTCAAACAAAGTAAAGAATAACATTAACAAATCCTTATTCCAAAAACTCATTTACTCAAAAAAAAAATGTATAAACACAATAACATCTAAATATTATAGCAAAATTATAAACAAAAAATCTCAAACTAAACAATAACAAATCGCTTTAATAAAAGTCATTTATTTATTTATTATTTACTATCAAAAAAGGTTTAAAAAAATTAAAATACCAAAAAATCTAAAAATGTAAGAAAATAATCCGAAAGAAAGAAATCAATATTACTCTAAACTTTAATATTCCAATAAAAAACAATAACAAATTCGCTTGCAAACATTTTTCTTAAAAAAAATTATATATATATCTCCCAGAAAAAAGAAAAAATCAAACTAATTCTAGCAAAATCGCTATAAGCAAATGATGCAAAAGGGGCGAAGACGGGAAATGCGAACGAACGCGAGAAATAAATAAATAGGCGTGCTTTTTATACGCCTGGCAATGCCGGCGGATGTTTTCACGACGACCCGCGCCGATGACGTCACCGTCGCCGTTACTCGATCGGCCGCCCGGTCTGCATATGTAGATCAATTTCTGCCGCTGAAACGTGTTGCGCTGTCTCCGCGACGCACTGCCCGTTCAGAAAACATCGACCCGATCTCGCGCCGCTATCAGTTTTAACGCCACCCGCGCTGATAATCCGATGCTCTTTATCGAAACTGTCCAAGATTGAATTTATTTTCGCCCGAATTCCGAAGGAATTTCGAATAAAATAAGAAAGGTCGAAACGTTAAATTAATCACTTTATTTATAACTTTTAGGCTGCTAAATTGGTCGAAAAAAATTATTTTTCACTTAAAATAAGAAAGGTCGAAGAAAAATGTCGGAAAATTGGTCTGAAAAATTATTTTTCACTTAAAATAAGAAAGATCGAAGAAATGTTAAAAGGTATTAAGAAATAGAGATTTGAGGGGAGGAATTAGTATTCTAGCAAATTTGGGTTCGGTTTTTTGGAGCGAAAAATCGACCTTTTGACCCGATGAAAAGAATTGGTGGAATTGATTTTTATTATTTTTTTTTATTTTTATGATTTATTTAGATTTTAATTTTTGAGTTGCTTTTTACGTTTTTTGTTTTTTAGGGTTTTTTTTATTATTTAGGTTGTTTTTAGGTTTTTTGTAGGTTTTTAGGTTTTTTTGAGATTTTTTAAAGATTTTTTTTATTATTTAGGTTGTTTTTAGGTTTTTTTTTAGTTTTTTTGTAGGTTTCTAAGGTTTTTTTTGTAGGTTTCTTAGGTTCTTTATAGGTTTTTATTAAGTTTTTCGATTTTTTAGTTTGATTTTTTTACATTTTTATGACGAAATGAATGAAAAATGGTTTCTAGCAAATTTGAACCCACTTTTTCGAGCGAAACTTTGATTTTCGAGTTCGAAAGCTTTAATGACAATTGTTTTTATTTTTTTTGTAGATTTGTTCCTGTGTTAAGGAAGAAGAATTGGAAATCGAGAAAAAATGAGGTTCTAGCGATTTTGGATCGACTTTTTCGAGAGCAGAACGGGATTTTTAATTGCATTTGTAAGCGTTAATAATATTTGTTTTTATTTTTTTGTAGATTCGTTCGTGTGCAATCAGATTCTGAATGAAAAAGGGTTGGATGTCCGGAAATCGAGGTTTTAGCAAATTTGGATCTACTTTTTTGAGCGCGAAATTTGAATTTCAAACTCGATTAAAATTCTGACGATTTATATATTTTTTTTCTTTTTTTTACACATTCGTCTATTGATAAATAGAAAATCGGTGAATTAGATTTTTAGCAAATTTGGATCCTTTTTTTAGCAAAATTTAACTTTCAAAATAGATTAAAAGGTCCAATATAACGAAATTTTATTTTTTATCAATCTCTTAAAATTATCATTTTTTATACTTTCCATATCTTTACGAAAAAAAATTGTTTATCTCCAGACTATTAAAATCATTTTTAATTAAATTTTATTTAATTTTTAAAATTTATTTAATATATAATTTGTTTACTTATTTATTTAAATTTTTATAACTAAAACATTAGAAAATATTTTTACTTAATATTTTTACTTTCATTCACTTCACACAGAATCGAAAAAGTAACGTTTTCAATAAGAAAAACGTAGGAAAAATAAAAACTTTCACAGAAAGTTTCTCAATAAAATCATTTTCTGTTTATAACTTCGAAGAAAAAAGAGGATAAAAAGTGTCGAGTCGAAAACAAAGTAGATATAATGGCGCGATCCATTTTTAATCTCGTTTCTCGCTGAATGCAATTGGATTGCTCACTGAAATTGAATGTTCGATGCCCTTACGTCGTCGGCAAGAAAATGTTGCATTAATTAGCTCTTGATTCACAGGATTTTACGACCAGTGAACAAACAGGCTCGTACGTAAGTATGAAGTACAACTATTAGCAATATTCATTCAAAATTAAAACAAAAAAATTTTTGGCGAAATAATTTGTTTAAACAAATTAACCAGTTATTACAAAGTGGCATTATTACAAAATAATTTATTGAATGGATAATATATCAAAGTATAGAAAATATTGAAAATTTGATATTAATAATTGATCGATAGATTATATATATATTATTATAAATATACTGAAATAAAAATTATCAGTACAGATAGATAATGCATGACGTATTTATCAATTAAAAAAAATATTTTTTTGGGTTTTGAGAATGCATCTTTGATATCAATAATAATTAAAAATAATTAACAATTAATAGTTCGATACAATTTGAAAGAAATTTATTTTACAAAATAAAAAAAGTATACTGAATTGGAAAATTTGCTATCATCGTTTCCTTTACTAAAAATAAAATTAAAATAAAAGTATTATAATTTTAATACTGTATTATTTCGAATTGATCCATTCAGTTTTCAACAATTATTTATAACGAAGAAAAGTATTCTCAATGAACTTCTTATAGTAATAAAATTATCGAATAGTCTTCATTGTTTTATTTTTTTAATATAAATATTGATAAATAACAAGTAAATCAGTTTTTAAAATGTTTACAATTTTTTCAAAAAATTTAATTTAAATTTAAATACAATTTTAAACAGCTTATAACTGTAAAAACGTGTTTTTAACAATAATTCCAGTGAAACGACTCTGGAATCGCTTTCTTCGATCTCCTTCTTTCCCTCCTTCGCTTCATCAGATGTTCAAATAAAACGACACTTGCGTGCCAGTCATATGTATATTCATAAGTATGTAAACGTCAACAGCTTTGCCTCCAAACTAAGAAAACAGTTAAAAAATGTTGACAATTTTTCTTACTCCAATACAAAAACTAGTTATAACAACAAAAAGCGTTTTACGTTGAAAACAATAAGATTATTGCCACAATTTATTTAAATATAAATCATTTAAAATCCTAAGTTTAAGAAACAGTTCTTAAGTCCTTCAAAAACAATTGAAGGTCAAACAAGTTTCTTTCATAAACTTGTGGAATCAACTTTTCCCCCCATTTTTCGTATCAGAGTTCAATTCTCCGTGAAAAACTTTTTTTACTCAAATTTTTATTTTTTAATTTGATTGTATTTGTAATTTGTAAAATTAAGTTAAATTTAATTTAAATTTTAATTTAAATACACTTTTAGTTAAGTGTATTTCCCCATTTTTCGTACCAGAGTTCAATTCTCCGAGAAAAACATTTTTTTCACTCAAATTTTTATTTTTTAATTTTCCACTTTTAGTTAAGTGTATTTTATTAGTAAAATAGAAAAAAAATCTTTTTTGCCACTTCTTACTGTTTCCCCAAAGTGGCGCCAACGAAGTCGACTTTCTCAGGCAATTTGTCTCGTTCGAACGAAATCTCCCTTCTCGCAACTATTGATCTATAGACGAGCCACAGGTAGTCAGCGAGCTTTTCCAGGATTTGCATCAGGTGTACTGAGAATTCTTGTAACCACTCTGTAAAACTTGTAGATCTGCGTATGATTGGACAATAAAACAGTGCAACAAATTCTGGCCAATTGATTCCAATTCCCGACCTTTTTCCCAGAAAAATCCACAACGATATTCTGAGAATATTCTTGTTGCTGTATATTCTGGGAATTCAAAGAAATTCCAAAGTATTTTAGTTTTTTGAAAGCAACTGTCGATCGGTTTTGTGGGAATATTCTCAGAATTTCGGGAATATTCTCAGATTTCTGGAATATTCTCAGAATTCAGGAATATTCTCAGAATTGCGTGAATGTTTTCGGAATTTTGCAAAATTGCAGAAATATTCTTAAGGATTTAAGGAATATTCCCAGAATTTGAGGAATATTCTCAGAATTTGAGGAATATAAGAATTCTTCCAGAATTTCAGGAATATTCGTCGAATGTATCCAAAATTTCAGGAATATTCCCAAAATTACACGAATATTCTAAGAATTTCAGGAATATTTTAAGAATTCTTCAGATTTGCATGCATATTCTCAGAATTTTTCAGAATCTACGACCATTCGAGGAATATTCAATGAAAGTCTTCACTTCTTCTTCTTAACACTTTGCTTTTGTGTTGCAGAACGAACCTAAAGTTAGGTTCTCGAGATTTAAGTCGAATTGTGCAGATTGGCGGATTCCCCCTAAACCCCGGCATGCAGAATTTCCTCCCCCCCTTTCCCCCCCCCCAAATTTATTATATATATGCAAGCATCGAGACCATTTTTTTTGCAGTTCGTTTTCGATCGATAATTAACGAGATATTTCTTGTAGCGATGGTGCTCCAAGAAAGCGACATGTTCATGGACGCTTTGACCGCTTCGACGAAAGCCAAGGAGCCGCGCAAGCGAAAGCGGAAAACGTCGACGTCGTCGACGAAGGACGGGCCGTCGGACCCTAAGAAGCTGGAGACCAACGCGAATTTCGAAACCATCAAGGAAAGTTCGCCGCCGGTCTCCCCGACGGTCCAGAACGCAGAGGACAAGGCGCCCGCGGTGGTCAAACCGGACTTCAAAGTAATTGGCGAATTTTGGATTGGGATTGGGAAAAAGTTGTGGGCATTTTTAGGAAAGATGTATTAGATTCTATTTTGGGAATATTGCGGTCAAACCAGATTTTAAAGTAATTGGCGAATTAAGATGTATTATATCTTATTTTGGGAATTTTGCGGTCAAACCAGATTTTAAAGTAAACGAAGATTTTTTGGGGAGATTTGAAAAAGAGTTGTGGGAATTTTGAGGAAGGGTGTATTTTATGATATTTTGGGAATGTTGCGGTCAAATATTGCGGTCAAATGTTGCGGTCAAACCAGAATTTAGAGAAATTGTCGAATATTGGATTGGGGTCTGAAAAAGAATTGGGAGTATTGAGGTCATGATATTTTGGGAATATTGCGGTCAAATATTGCGGTCAAATGTTGAGGTCAAACCAGATTTTAGAGACACTGTCGAATATTAGATTGGGATTTGAAAAAAGTTGTGGGAATTTTTAGGAAAGATGTATTACATATTATTTTGGGAATATTGCGGTCAAATGTTGCGGTCAAACCAAATTTTAGAGTTATTGTCGAATTTTGGATTGGGATTTGAAAAAGAGTTGTCGGAATTTTGAGGAAGGGTTTAGTTTATGATATTTTGGAAATGTTGCGGTCAAATATTGCGGTCAAACCAGATTTTAGATGAATTGACAAATATTGGATTGGGGTTTAGCAGATTTGGAAAAGAATTGTGGGAATTTTGAGGAAGAGGGTAATTTATGACATTTTACAAATATTGATGTATTAATATTGCGATCAATTATTGCGGTCAAATCAGAATTCGAAGCAATTGTCGAATATTTAATTGGGATTTAGTGGATTTGGAAAAGAATTGATGGAATTTTTAGGAAGGGCGTATTATATCATATTTTGAAAATATTGATTTTTAATTTTTGAGGTCAAATATTGCGGTCAAACCAGATTTCGGTCTAATTGTCCAATATTGGATTGGAGATTGGTGGATTTGGAAAATAATTTTGGGAATTATCAGACAGGATGTATTTTATGATATTTTGGGAATATTTATTTTTCATTATTGCGGTCAAATATTGTGGTCAAACCAGATTTCGTAATAATTGTCGAATATTGGATTGGGATTTAGTGGATTTGGAAAAGAATTTTAGGAATTTTGGGAAAAGATACATTATATCATATTCTAGGAATATTGATGTTTAATTATAGCGGTCAAATATTGCGGTCAAACTGTACTTCAAAGTAATTATCGAATTTTAGATTGGGATTTAGAGGATTTTGAAACGAATTCTGGGGATTTTACAGTGGCGACTGTCGGAATTTTATTGTATCATATTTTGGGAGTATTTATGAATATATGTGTAGATATTACGGTTAAACTGAACTTTAATGTAATTATTGAAAATTGGATTGGAAATTAGTGGATTTTTCATGGAATTCTGGGAATTTTTCAAATGTACGAAAATTATATGAGAATTTTTCGGATTATGGGAATTCTCTTAGTTAAATTCTAGGAATTTGAGGTAAATTTGATATCCTTTTTGGGGATTTTGAGAACATTTCTCAATTAGGATTTTCAGAATCTAGAATTTTGAAAATTACATCGTTTTTGGGATAAGTGCATATTCATATCTGGGAATTTTGTTCTGAATTCCATATCAAATCAGAAAACCACATTTAGATTTTCGTGAATTTAAGAATTTTTGGAATTTTTGAAAATTCTCATATTCTAAATAAAATACACCTTCAAAAATAACGATTTCAAAACATAATGCTTCAAAATGAAATTTTACAAATTTCTAAAAATTCCCATAGCAAATTCCCTAAAGTTATAGGAATTTCGGGAAATCATCTCAAAATAATATCGATTTTCTTCACCTTTGCCTTCTCTTTTCAGTTTTATCAAGAGACTTTAGAAACGGAAGAAGATAAAGTGGAGGAGCGGATGAAATTGAGGTCCAGCAATAAAAAACCTAAACCTGAAGAAGAAGAAGAAAAATTGTCGAAAGACAATTTGGATGATAATGGAGGTTTGTTCAATTACCCAATCATTTCAGTTTCCAAAAAATATCGTATTTAAATTTATTTTCTAAACAAATTCTTTTTACAAAATTAATTTAAAATTATTTTAAATTAAACAAATTAAATTACTTAAAATAAAAAAAATTAAGTTTCTTAAAAAAATTATTAATACACTTCTTTCTATCGAAAACTTGTTCCTTTTTAAATAAAAAAGAAACTTTAAAAAAAATCTTTATGAATTTTACCACTTTTTTAATTTTTATAAATACCAGTAAAAACAATTCAATTATTATTAAATAACAAACAAATGTGTTTTTAAATAAAAAATTTCGTTAAAAAAATTTTTAATACAGAAATTTTATACATTTTTTAAATAAAAACATTTTATATATTTTCTTAAAATAAAAACATTGATATATTTTGTTAAATAAACAAATTTTATATATTTTTTTCAATAAAAAATTATATTAAAAAACAAACTTGTGTTTTTTAATAAAAAATCTGTAAATTTAAATTACAAATTCCCTAAATTAAAAACACACTTGCAATTTTTTTCATTTGCATTATTCCTACGAAAAATTTCAGGTTCAACCCCAACCGACGATGCCGACGAGACGAATTCGTACGAAGGAGTCGATGTAGATACACATGTCGCCGAAGCCATCGAGAAAGACAGCGAAACGTCGGCGCCACCTATTCGGACGTCGGATATGCTCAAAAGTGTTTTGGTGATTCAAAAGAGGAAAGGTCCCAAGAAGAGTCTCAAATGGAAGACTGAACTAGAGTCCATTCGGTACTTCGAGTTGGACGAGACGGAGAGGGTCAATGTCACCAAAACGTTCACCGACATGAAACTCATGGAAAAACAAAATGAGAGGGAAGCGTTCCAGATGGCGAGGAAGATATGTAAGAATCGCAAAAAAAAAAAAATTAATTAATATTCAGTTCAAATGGAGAGATTTTTAGATGGTTATTTAATAAATTAATCAGTTTTAATAATTTATAATCAAATAATTAATACATTGATCAGTTTTGATAAGATATTAATCAATTAATCAATTCTAATTAATTAATCAATTATTTTTAAACAAATTAGTATTTAATTAATGTTAAATCAATTAATTCAGAAATTAATCCATTCTAATCAATTAATTTACTGCAATATCCAATAATGTTGATTTTTAAATAAAAGTAGACAAAATAGTGTAATTAAAAAAACATGTAAATATTCTTTGAACAATTTTTTTCAAATTGTTGGATATTTTGATATTGTTTAGCATTTTATTTAGAATTTTATTTAGTGTATTTACATTGTACTCTTGTGTTTTAGGCAATGAGGATTTAATGGAGGAGAAAACGAGGTGGAAACCTTTGGTTACAATAGATTTACCACCACCACTGGTAAAACCAGGAAAAGACAGTCGGGAGAAGGACATTCAGTATGCTCGTGAAAAGGGCATTCTGCAAGCACTGTATTTGAATAGAAGCATGTAAGTTGAGGAAAAAGACTGTCATTCATACAATTTACAAAATTACATAAATTAATTATGTTAATTTATCAATGGTATATATCAACTGAAGATTAAATTAAATTAAATTTTTTATTTTTTATTAAAACATTTTTTTTATTTAAATTTTAATTCAATAAAAAACGAAAAAACGAAAAATTCTATTTGAAAAATTGCATGAAATCCCATTCTCCAAAAATCCGCTTGTAGCAAAAGGATTTTCGTCATTTCCAAAATCTCAGCGCCACCAATGCGAGACAAATAAAACAAAGTTAAAATAAAACTAAAATAATTAAACTGAAGAAATAGGTATGAAGAATTCCATAAAAAATCTCATTTAAAAAAAACACTTCCAGCAAGAGGATTGCCTTATTGTTTAACTAGTTTACCTCCAGCGCCATCTATGTGATGAAATTATTAAAATTAAAATAATTGAATTAAACAATTCCGTATAAAATTCCATTTTCCAAAAATCCACTTCCTGAAAGAGGATTTCTTGATTTCTATTTCTTCACCTAACTAATTAAACTATCAAAATTAAAATAATTATACTAAACAATAACTTAAAATCCAATTTGCCAAAAATCCTCTTCCAGCAAGAGGATTTCTCAAAAATCCTCTTCCCTCAAGCGGATTTTCAAAATCCTCTTCCCTCAAAACGGATTTTCAAAATCCACTTCCCTCAAGCGGATTTTGCAAAAATCCTCTTCCCTCAAGCGGATTTTCCAAAAAAATCTTCCCACAAGCGGATTTTCAAAATCATCTTCCCACAAGCGGATTTTCCAAAAAATCTTCTCACAAGCGGATTTTCAAAATCATCTTCCCTCAAGCGTATTGTCAAAATCCTCTTCCCTCAAGTTGATTTTCCAAAATTCCTCTCCCCTCAAGCGGATTTAAAAAAATCCTCTTCCCTCAAGCGGATTTTCAAACTCCCCCTCTCCGCCATCAAACTAACCACCACCTCTTCCACTTGCAGGATCCCCGACTCCGCCGCCGAGCCCGACGAGGAGCGCCACCACCAGACCACCGACCCCAAAGTCATCCCCCTCGACGACCTCACCGGCAACAAGGAGAGCGAGAAGGACTTCACCGGGATGCCCTGGCCCGAGCCCAAGGGCCAGCTGCCCGCGCCGCCCATCCCCCCCCCCCAACCCCCCCCCCCCCCCCCCCCCCCGGCCCCCACCCCCCCAGTTGACCCCCCCCCCCCCCCCCCCCCCCCTCC
>JABFPB010007968.1:0-10523 GCA_022817645.1 Ceratoteleas bidentatus | reverse complement strand
ATTTGCAGTTAAAAAAGTTAAGGGAATATCGCTTTGCACCCTGTCAACTGATAAAGAGTCGATTTTTCTTTCCGTGTAGGAGGAGGTTAGCCATTTTGACAGTAGTGGATTTCATTGGAAAGAAATTGAAATAATTTGGGGAGAAAAATTTGTAGGTTAGAGGTAGAGAAGAATTTTTAGGTTGGAGGTAGAGATGGTGCTGCGAATACAGAATATAGTATGGGAATTGGAAGAAGGTGGTAGATAATACATCCGATTTGGTGAAGAGGATTTTCGGTTGGGAGGTCGGTTGTACCGTTCAGAGAATGTTGATGTTAGAGAAAGGTAAAGATGGCGAATGAGAGATTCTGTAGGAATAGGAAGAATTTTGGTAGATAATAGATCTATTTGGTTGGAGAGGATTTCGATTGAAAACCAACTGACATATCAACCCACATTTACCTCAAATTTGACCTACCTATCAAATTTTCATCTCCCCTCATTGCTGTCACGGAAACTTAAATACTCTGACATCCGGAACTAAAACAAAGAACCGCCCGAAGTGAGTCGAAAGTTGAAAGACTCCATTTCATTAACCCGACATTTCGTCCGTGACATTCTGGTATAATTGCACCGCTCGTGCGGTTTGTCCCTGCCACATTTTATCCCCCATTTTGTGATATTTAATTGAATCTAAATGTCATCCGGGGAGATTAGATCCGGTCGAATTAGATCAAATTTCACGCGCCGCGTTCCGATTCGGTGTAACAGAGCATGGTTATGTTGCTAACAAATTCGTTCCAAAATTGGACGCCCGCAACCGTAATGTATTTTTCGCAGATTTCTACAATCCATTTTTCATACGATTTGTTATACTTCTTCAATTGGTTACCTCCTTCAATTGGGTGCCTAAAAACTAAATACAAACTTTGGTCGCCAGTTACCACATTTTTTATCCTTTTAAGACTTCTTCATTCATTTAATTCGACGCGAAATTTGGGCGTCAGCTAGCAAAGTACATTTTTCGCCCACTAATTTTCTTTGAAACACTTTTCGAGGCCATAGTCCACCCCCCCCCACCTTCTTTCCTCAAACACTTGACGTCACTAGGTTCACTTGTTCAAATAAAATTATGCGTCGCGACGTATTACCATGGGGTGCGAAGATGTCGCGTCACTCGCGTTGCAAAGGAAGCAAGAATTGTTCATCATTATCCGAACATGCATCCCATCGAGCGTGTGCAGCGCCCCCTATCCGGCACTTGCACTATGAGTGGCTTGAGCGCCCTCTACTATTTTTTCCGTGCCCAAATAAATGTCCTCGTGCGTCGGACGTTTCTTCGCGAACTCGTCCAATTTGGAAAGAAGCGCGCGACGTTTACGGTGCGTCGTTACGCGATCGAAGAGGTTCGTAAAATTTCGAAATTAGCCCAGTAAAAGCGACATAAAAAGCTGATCGCCGATTAATTGCCGCCGGATTCCGCGGTTCGTAGCATAAATTTGGGCGCCAGCGCGAGAGCCTGTATTACTGTATCGCGTTTTTCCGCTTACGCTAATTTTGTGGCGAGCGCGATGCGGGGCGGTTCGCGTGATATAATAGATGGCGCTTTAAACCATTCGAGCGTCATTGTAGCCCTGGTTATCTCCGATCGATGCACGAGAACGCATGCTTATTAATCTGGTTGGTGGCGTTTTCGGAAATATTCTGATGAGAGGGTATTGTGGGATTTATTATTTTAAACTGAGAAGGTGTTTCTTTGTGGGAACTTTTTTCTTTGGGCATGGAAATTTAGGCGCAAAATAATTATGCGCCGAAAATTTAGGCGTCAGAGACATATTGCCAGAAGATTTAAGCAGGAATTTCGATGCTGTACATTTAACTACAGTAGTCGGACGTGTCATACATTTTAGCACGAACAATTTGGGCGCCACATATTTTTGTGCGATAATTTTGGGCGCCACATATTTTCGTGCGATAATTTTGGGCGCCATATATTTTAGCGCGAAAAATTCGAGCCCAGTATATTTTCTTGCTAACAATTTGGGCGCCATACATTTTACCCGAAAAAAATTGGGCACCAAATATTTCAGCGCAAAAAATGTGGGTGCCGAATATTGTGACGTCAACAATTGGCGACCTGTCAGCAATTGACGACAACAATTGGCAACAACAAGCGATATCACAGCTCTCCTATCCTCACTCTCTAAATTGGGCGCCAGACACTGATTCGGCGCCTAACCGCAAAACACCAACGCCATCTATATCTCGCGAAAAAAGCAGCGCCGATAAACAGTCGACGGGCGCTAATCGCCAGGCCGTTGAGATAAATCGCGGGAAGCTCGGCTGGGAAGTCAGGCCGTAAGCGCTAAACGAGTTATTCGAAGGAATATGAACGTGAGTGGGCGCCTAATGTATTTATGGCGAGCGAAATGAATCGTTTTTTGCGCTCGATATTAAATCACAGCACGTTAGAAATACGCGGGTACAAACAGCGCGGCTGCAGGTGGGTGCGCTCAAACACACGTACACACAAACACACGCGTGAAAACACCCACACAAATACGCCGCCAGGTGTTTGATCGCAGCCGTCGTTCTCTCGGCAGTGCAGCCAATCGTGAAGTGAAATCGAATCGATTCAATTTCTGTTCTGATTCGTCGGGTTCATTACTTACTCTGCTACACGGCCATGTATAATGTAAGTATACATGGGTTCATTCAGACTAACGGAGGGGTGGGGGCAGAGGGTGGAGGCGCGCCGAGCCGCGCTTTTCACTAAACAAGATGTTGGCAGCGCCACCCCGGGAAAGGGAGAATTCTAGAAAAAGAGTGATAATGAAGTGGAGGACAAAGTCAGTGCCGTTGCGCGAAATCGAGGGGGGGACGGGGGATTTAACGGGGAAATACGGTGTGAAGGATAGGTTATCCGTTTGTTTCGAGGTGGAGATTTGATTTGGTTAGGTTATGGGTTTCGAGGTGGAGGATTCATTTGGTTACCTGAGTAGGAGCGAAGATTTACGATGAAAAGTGGTGGATGCACTGCGGAGAATTTGAATTGCTTTGTTAAGAATTTTTTAGGTTAGGAAGCTTTGATCTCAATTTGAGAAGCTTAAACCATCCTTTTCGAATTTGTTTCCTGGTTTTAAAACCTTATGGTAACTTAGTAAAAAACCCTCTGAAATCTTCTAGAGTCCATTAGTCTCGAAACGAAATCTGAAGCCGAAATCCAAAAAGTATCAAAATTTGTACCAATTTTACTGTATTAGTAAGGTTTGGTTACTTATATTATATCTGTTTGTTTACCAACATTGGAATTTTAAACATAATGGTTCACAATGTTTTGTATACAAACACTTTCCGGAATTTGTAAGCTCCGGGCTAACGACTCTAACGAAACTAACAAAACTAACAAAACTTTTATACAAATTGTGAAAAAACATGTTACTTTCCAAATTCTTCTAAAAGCTATGACTTAAGAACCAAAGTGACGCAATTAAAAAATGTTTAATTGCGATCGCACCTTAAGCCCCCCATTAAAATTAGGATTCAAAGCATATAATTGCCCCTACTACATTTCACCTCAAACTTGCTCAACGTAAAACATTGATAGCGCCGCCTACAGCAGCCGAAAGTGAAAAAGAAGCAGACGAGCGGCGGAAAAAGAATGATAATGAAGGGCGGAAGACAAAGTCTCCGTCGCTGGGTAAAGAAGCAAATTCGGGGGGATGGTCGATGGCAGGCACGAGGACGGCTTAGCTAAATGACGACGTCGGGGATGCGAGGGGTTGGTTTAAAGCAACGCCACATTTATCTTGCTCTCAGTGTCGCGAGTTCTCGAGTTTCGGGCCAGGGGCGCTGCGATCGCTTTTCGTTCGACCTCGTAATCCACTCGCGATCGCAATTAAAACCGACGACGAGGGTGGCGCCCTCTTCCCGATTTCCGAACTTCGCTAGGGGGCGTTTCGAGTGACCGGAGACAAAGGACACCGGATACAGATACCCAAGACCGAATTAAGACTTTCTCAACTTTTAGTTGAAATTTGTTCACATTGATTATTTTGAAGTAAGGGCATTTTTTGGATTGCATACCCACAAGACTAGATTTGATGAATTTTGAAAAATAGTATTTTCAAATTACAAAAACACGCATATTTCAATTGTTTGGATTCATCGTAGCTTTTATAATTTAACATTTTTTAATTCAAGTACAATACAAACACTCGCCCGTGTTTAGGTTTTTTTTTGCAATTTGGACCATTTTCAAAAACTGAAAATTCGAAATGTTCAAATTAATCCAAACATGGTCGTGTTTGTACACAAATTAAAGGGATTCCGACACCTACCCACGGTAATATAAACACATTGCACCGAAAACTAGTCAATTTTGAGTAATTCGTTGAAAATGCGTTTTGAATTAATGCAGAACTGTTATATTAAAGGCTTGTATAATTGTTGACGGGAGAGTAGTTAAGGCGCGTTCTCAGCGGAAATCTCGGCTCTTTTTTCTTCGCCGCGTTACCGATTACGTGTAACTACTAGAGACGTGAAAAAAAATAAAAGAAAGAACTCGCGACAAAGAAACACCGTATTACACGAAACGATCGTTCGAAGCCGCTCGATCCCCGGGAACGAGCTTTCTTTACGTCCCCATTGGAGCGCGCGGCGGCTCGCGCAAACAAATTGTTCGCCGCGCCGAAAACAAATGTCGACTTTTTCGCTCGGCGTTATTATCAACGTCACCGCCAGGACCGGCACGGCGTTAAGCTCGAAATTAACAACGGCGAAAGCGTGGCGCGAGAAGCGCCCCGTAAACGCGAATTATACGAAAGGAAATCGCCGGGCGATCGCAGCTTTTTTCATTACGGAACGCATTTAAGGAGACGTCGAAGTTGCACACTTTAAAGCTTTTCGAGCGAAAAGTGGTAGTTATCGATGTGGATTAAATTTAGGATTTGGTATTTTTAGTAATTTACGGCAGGAAATTACTAATAGTAATGCACAGGAAAATGCAGAACTGAATTATCAACAGAGAAGTTAGGTAGAGGTAAGGAGTTAATTAAACAATTGAAAATTGTTATAAGAACAATTAAGGAAAATCGATTGGCCTCGGAATGGGTTAAAATAATACTCCCTAACTCAACACATAGTAGGGTATAAGTTATGAGGTATAAATCGATTTAGAGACAAAACATTTTTTTCAAATTTCTTTGAGTATTCAAAAGATCTTCAAATTTGGCCTATATCCAGACTCTCAAAATTTAGTCTAAAAATGTTGTCCAAAATAAATTTTGACTTAAAAATGTTGGCTTAAAAATGTTTTGGCCAAAAATGTTGGCCAACAATGTTTTGGCCAAAAATGTTTTGGCAAAAAATGTTGGCCAAATATGTTTTGGTAAAAAATGTTGGCCAAAAATGTTTTGGCCAAAGAAAGTTGGCCAAAAAAAGTTGGCCATCACAATTTTTGGCCTAAAAATGTTGACCAAAATAAATGTTGGCCTAACATAATGGCCAAATTGGATCTTTCTTAAAAATTTGGCCAAAAACTAGAATATTCTTGACTATTAGATTTTTCCTTAAAGAATCGAACATCTAAATATATCCAAATTAAGTCTTGAATAATCTAGCGATCTACAACCACAATCTAGATGGCCAAAGATTTGAAACTCACGTTGCCATGCCGAGACACATTTGACGAAAAATTCCCCTCAAAAAGAAATTTCAAAACTACTCCTTCACCCTCCCGTCGCCATTTCGTCGGCCTCGCAAAAAATCGGTCTCACCGTGCGCAGTTAACGTCGGATTGACTCCGCTGCCTTTGACGGTTGCGACGCAATCGCAAAGTTTTACCGCGCGGCGCTCGCGATGCGCGCGGAAGTTTAATTCGATTAATTAGTTAAATATTTGGCTTGTAAATAATTCCGCGATCACTCTGTTATGACTTGCGCGCGCGCGTTCTAAGGCGGCTTTCGGAGTTTTTTCCTCGTCCGCGTTACATGGTTAATGCCGAGTTGCGCCGCTTTCTGCAGAGCCGCGCCCGGCGGAGTTCCGTTTGTAAAAACCATGTTCGCGGGATTCGCTTGCGCAAACATCCCGCGCCGTTACTTACAGCCGAGCAAAAAGCGAGCATACCCGACGACGTCGCGGAAAAACGACCTAAGTGCAAGAAAATGGCAAGAACACTAGCATGGAAACATGTTTCGTTGGGAGCACGAAATTCTCGGAACGTTAACCAGATTTTTCAATTTTTCCAATTTTCGTTTCATTCAGTTAATCTGACATATTAAAACGATTGTTTCATTCACCAAATTTAAGAATTCGATTAGCAAAGTCGGTGTTTTGTTTAGCAAATTAGGAAACTTTCTTTTAGCAAGGTCAACGTGTAGTAAACTCATTAATTTCTTGCAGGATGGTCAATTGTTCAGTTTAGCAAAGGTAATGACTCCATTCAGTACAATCAGTGATCCGAACTATTAGATTTATTTATATTTAGCAAATTCAATTATCCCACCTAGCAAAGTGATGATTCCACTTAGCAAACTCAATAAATTCATCTAGTACATTCAGTTTTATAGGAAACTCAGAGATCCCATCTAGCAAAGTGAACTGTCTTTTAGCTAAGTGACCCTAAATAACTCAGTTTAGCTTTGAGGCCAACACACAACTCAATCAATTTGTAATTTTAGCAAAATTACAAATCTTAGCGATATTAAAAATTTTAGCAACAATTCAAATTTTAGGAAAATTACCAATTTTAGCAAATTTGCCGAGTTTAACAAAGTTGTACATTTTAGCAAAATTACAAATTTAACAACGTTACAAATTTTATTAACGATATCCATTTGAAAAAATTTACAGATTTTAGCAAAATTGCCAATTTAAACAAACTGCAAAATTGTCAATTTAGCAGTGATACCAATTTAGTAAAATTACAACTTTTAGCAAAATTACCGATTTTAGCCAAGTTGTACATTTTAGCAAAATAAAAAATTTTAACAGTGTTACAAATTTCATCGACAATACGCATTTGATAAAAATTACAGATTTTAGCAAACTACACATTTTATCAAAATTGCCAATTTAACAATCATACCAATTTAGTAAAATTATAAATTTTAGAAAAAATATAAATTTTAGTAAAATTACAATTTTTAGCAAAATTTCTCATTTTAACAAAATTAACATTTTCCTTAAAATTACCAATTTCAGCAAAATTTCACATTTTAGCAAAGTTATAAATTTTAGCAATTTTTCTAATTGTTTGTAAAAATGTGTAATTTTAGCCATCAAATAATTTAGCTAAACAAATAAACGAATCAGAATCAGTGATTTCGAAAATCACTGACTGTCTCTTCGCTTGTTTTAATGTGAAATTGCACGCCCGGTGAAAGGACAATTGCAGTTTTTGTCGAGTCGTCAAGACCACGCCCGGATGGGACAAAGTTCGTTTCGACCTCGACTGGGCTCTGTCACTTAGCAACTGCGAACAATTCCTCGCTTGCCTCGGTCTTGAACTAGTCTGAAACTACGTTTCGGGCCGGCAAACTGCGAGTATATAGACCCATGGCAGACGGTCCGCGACTTTACTTGGTGCAGCGCGGTGTTCTGCCAGTGGTTTCATATTGCGCGTCGCGGCTCGTCGATTTCAGCGCCAACTTCGGGTCGGATCTGCCGCGAACAGTTGCCGTGCGATTTTATATCGTCGAATCATCGACGGAAACGAACGATAGCGTTCGAAATGGAATAACTTTGACTAGATTCCGACGGGCAGTTCAGTCGGTTGGACAGTTTTAGGTTAGAATTGCAACTTATTAGAAAATCGAGTACCTTAGGGATTTAGAAACTGCTGGAAGGAGAAATGAAGACAATTAAATTTTCATTATTTGATGTAATATGACACGTGTAAGAGTCCGAGGGTTGTTCTCCCAACACAAGAAAACTGCGGAAGTTCTCGAACCTCGAAGCTTCAAGTGTCGATGTTTCGGAAGTGGGAAACCTTAAAAGAACCTTAAACGGTCTCACTTGTGGTTTAATTAAAGCTGGTATTTCAAAATCTCGAATTTCATTTGGAAACATTTACCCATGCCTCGGTCCAAACCAGTGTTTCTGGAGCTGATTAGGTCTGTTTTTCCAGACTTAAGGCTATCCTTCGGCGTCGATTACCGCTTGAAAAGTTTGGTCAGACTCCGGCATCGAATAATTCTCACATTTTCCGAAATTGTATAAATATCAAAATCTCTTATTTTGGGCCACTTGTTTCAGATTTTAATGTAAACCTTTGATTATCTTCAAAGCAGCTGTAAACAAAAATTTGTAAACAAGTACTTGTCTACATCTTTTTTACATGTAAACAAACCTTTATTTACATACTCTTTGAATGTAAACAAGTACTTGTTTACATCTTTTTCACATGTAAACAAACTTTTATTTACATACTCTTTGAATGTAAATAAGTACTTATTTACGTCTTTTTCACATGTAAACAGACCTTTATTTACACACTCTTTGAATGTAAACAAGTATTTGTTTACCCACCATAACCTTTCCTCTAACATAATCTAACCTATATTTACTTCTAGAAACAACCTCTATCAAACCTTTAATTTCGTTCCTCCCATAATGCCATGATGCGAAATTTGTAACTAGTAAATAATTGACTTACAACGCCTTTCCGTCGTCGCCGTCATAACTGAATGACGGCTCCAACAAAGCGGAATCTCACGTACAATCTTCTAACGCGTTTCGCGAAAACTTATCCGGCTCGATGCGGTACCGGATAAGCCGAGCAGACGTCGTTGATACACAAGCCATCGTTGCTTCGCGTACACTGCCCCATTACACCTGGGCCGTATACGTATTTCTTCGCAACTATGCGATATGCGTCTTATCGTCGCAATCTCAGCTGCAAGCACGAAAGAATTTGACGCGCTCGTAGCTAATATTGGGGCAGGAAAGCCTTCGCAAAGCACATAGGCGCCGCATCCTCGAAAACCATGCGCGAGCTAATTAACCGGGCAAAAGTATCGCTTTGACGTTGTCGTCGTCTGCTGCCGCGAACAAAATCAAAGCAACGTAATTTAATCATTCCAATTAAAATAACTCAATATCGCAGCATTCGTTCGACTCACGCAGATAAAAGTCAGACGCGAAATTGAAAAGATACTCGTGTTTAAGTGCCTTTTGCGTGAGGCGAACCTTTGTCTCGGAGTTGTATGAAAGGGAAGAGTGTTCTGTCGATGTGGTGTTCAAAGATAAACAGTTCTTTGTTGACTTTTGAGCTGAAACCAAAGTTTGATTACATATTAATGCAGTAGAAACAGACATTTGTTTCCATACTGCTAGAATGTAAACAAGAATTTGTTTACACCCTATAAGAGTGTGAACGACGGTTTGTTTACATACTGCTTTAATGTAAAAAAATGTTTGTTTACGTACTATTAGAATGTAAACAAAGGTTTGTTTATGTATTGTTGGTCTGTAAACAAACTATTGTTTACACACATTTTCATGTAAACAGTCCTTTCTTCATATACTTTTTAAAGTAAACAAACAGTCCTTCTCGTATATATCATCGAAACGAATCGTTCGCACGTTTCACTGAAGATTTACCTCAGTGTGCACCGCTTTCGCAACCGCGACAATTACCTTCGATGGCAAAAGAAACAAACGAACGGTGTCGAGCATTCGACGTAATCTAGGGAATTTAAACGGCGCTAAACATAATTTTAATGATAACGGTTCGTCATCGTTCGAATTGAATCGTGATCTCGTTACCGGCGCTGATGGATCTCCTACAGCCGCAATTACGCGGTGATTATCGCAGCACAATTTCGGACTTGGGCGTTGCGATTAGCAAAAATGCGGCGCTCGGGTCGATCGCAAAAATGAGCTCATTGATCCGCCGCCGGTTCCTTCCGTTTCAGTTGATAAACAAATCCCGGTCCAGCCTTTGAGCGAAAGGGATACTTGGAAATTAGTTTTTTCTCAAGGAAACGTCGATCTCGAAGTTTCGGCGTTTTATTTGCCAGGGTGATTGGACGGACGTGATTTATTCAATTTATTTGGAATGGAAAGTCTATTTCTATGTCAAAGACGACTGAGATTTGTTTATAGATTTTCGAATACAGATCACGGTTTATTTACCTTTTTTGTGATAAAAAAGATTGTGATAAAAGGTGTTGGATATTTAAATTCAAACCACTCGACGTTCTTTGACCGTTCCGTGTCAATTGACAACTGTTTTGTTTTACGTTGTCATGCATGAAAAATCTTTTTCGTTCGTTTGTCAGAAGTCGTCTAAAAATCAACTATTATACAGTTTAGAATAAATTAAAAGCAAATGTATATCTAGGAGTGACTTTTTCCGTGGAATCAAATGGTGTGGTCATATTAGTAAAAAATTGTTATTCTGAGGTTGTGGTATTCAAAATTTCGTAAAAAGGACCGTTTTGAAGTTTTGAAAGGACTTTTTTTATTAAATCTCTTCATTAAGTTGTAGAGCATGAAATTTTACTTCAGAAAATATCTAAGGGATATTTTTATTTCGAAAT
>JABFPB010007967.1:0-10523 GCA_022817645.1 Ceratoteleas bidentatus | reverse complement strand
TGCTGATCACCGAAAGATCAACGCATGATCATTACGTAGCCATTCCGTGATCAGTCCTTCATCTATAAGCGATTACTTGGGTTTAGTAATTTTCATCGGATCGACTTGAACTTTTGCGGGTTTTGAAGCTTAAGAGTTTCACTTTAAAATTAGCAAATACAAAAAAATCTATATTTTTTACCCTCACAGGTGTATGTACCCCCTTAACTGCGTTTATATCTAACATCCTGTATACAGTGGAAACTACTCATTCCGTCGTTCCTCATTCCGTCCCCTATGATCCCGTCCGAATTTGACCCCTTATCCAGTCCTATCACCCCTCATGAGTTGCCATCACTCTTGAGGAACACAAGACCGTCATTCATTGCGCGCGACGACAATCTGGTTTGGTTGAATGGCGCGCAATTCAATTAGCATCGACTGCATATTGTTTCAACAACGAATATTTGATTGATTTATAATACAAGTAAGTGTATAAAGATAATGCTAAACTGAAGCGTAATGGCGTTTATTACCTGTCGATGAGCCGCTGAGTCTACCGGCCGCCGACGCCACTTTGGGTTCGTTCGCCCTAATTCGCGGCTTGATCGTTGGCATGTCTGCCCGGATACCCATCTGGTTCATGATATCCACCAGACGCTTCACGTCCGTTCCACAGTTGTTGGCGACGTTCGCCTGGCACCTGTGATGGACTACCAGGTTGCATGCTGCGGAAGAAAGATTGCACGTGAAATTAGTCAGTGGCTTTTGAGTCTGGGTATAGAAGATGGTCAAGTGTTAGCTGATAGTTACTTGTACATTGAACTCCCTGTTTCACAATACCGTAAATCAAGGACCCGCAATGGTCGCAGAAGGTAAATTTCTTGAACGAGTGCACCTCAAACTTGTGCGGGATGTCAATATTGAAGCGAATGTCCGACGTAACTTGCTCGCAGGTCGGTGGCTGAAAAAGAAGGTTCAACAAGTTAGGTTTATGGAGACCATATGTTTTGATAGGGTTTGATATGGTTATCACTGGGCTTTGAAAACGAGAACTGATCGAGAAATTAACTTGGACATCTTTAAGGATCTTTGAAACGTTAAAGTTTATCCAGTTGAAAATGACATTAGATACCATTAGATACATATGCAATCACTGACAAAAACTATATAGAAACCATAAGGCGTATTTTTATACGCAGCTACACGGAAAATCCGGCAAACAAGAGGCTCGTATTGCAATACATGACTGAGTAGTTTAGAACAGGAAAGAAATATGGAACCTCTAAAAAAAAGACTCTTTTAAGGGCGAAGTCCCAAGTGCCAACGGACGCCTCTTCGTGGCGAGAGTCGGGCAACGTTGTCTTTGGACAATAGCTAAGATTCCGTGATGGCTATCTACGGTTATGTGGGGTTGCCAGCCCTGCATGACTTTAATTCATGGGCTCGAATCAAGAAAGAAGAAATGATCATTTCCGGCAGCGGCTTCGCCCGTCTCGGGCTGCCGGTCTCATGAATCCTCCCGAGGTTCCAGGACCGAGGGAAGAAGATGTCGTGAACGCAGTTCCAGAACCAGATTTAGATTTCCCCATTCCAGATTGCCATCGAGTATTCAACACAGCGATCGGTCTAAGAGTTTATCGAAGCGCAATCGTCAACGAAAGAGTTAACGTCGACCGAGTCAAGAAGCGTTGGACCCCCGAAGAACTACGCATATTAACAAGGCATGAAGCCGAAGGTATTCAACAAAGTGTCCGATACATCAACAAATACCTGATGAATATAGGAAACGGGGAGCGCACCCTAGAAGCGATAAAAGGTGTACGACAAAACCAGGCGTACAGAGATCTAGTTGCGCAAGCAACAGCAGAACTCGAAACGACGAAACTACTACAGACGACGACGATGCCACACCATCCGCATCCGATGAAGACCAAGAAATCTACCAAACACCCTCCGAAACGCTAAGGCAAGCGATCCAAGGCCTAATTAATACAGTGACAGCGATTGACTCACACGAGTCACATAGACTGATCGACATTGCAGAGACAATTCTAAAAGGAGCAGTGGGCAATGGAGAGTTCCACCACCAATAAGAGGGGGATTTTCATCGGAGAGACTACGGAGCAAAACGGTGTTTATACCAAAGGAGAAGGTATCACGCATATCCAGCGACTTTCGACCCATCAGCATCTCATCTGTCGCGGTACGACAGATGCACAAGATCTTAGCAGCGAGACTACATGACCTCCACATTATTGACAATCGCCAGAGATGCCAAGACGACGGATGCGCTGCAAACATAGCGGTGGTGGCCTCACTACTACTAGATGCAAGGTTCAAATGGAAGGAGCTACACATCATGTCACTCGACTGTGCAAAATCATACGACAGCGTGAGCCACCAAGCTATAAAGACGATAGTGTGTGGCACCGGACTCCCAACCGGATTTATCCAATACCTCACCGGTGTGTATACCAGCAGCACAACTGTTCTCGAAGTCAATGGAAAGCACTCAGACCCAATATCTGTCACCAGCGGAGTTCGCCTAGGAGACCTACCGTCTACAGTAGGATACGACCTTAACAGATCTAGAGTGAACGCACTCCTCTACGCTATCCTCATCACCACCACGAAACAAGGAATGCAATCATCCCTGGAAGCAATAGAAGCTAAGGCCGCGACTATAGGCCTACTTATGAATACCGAGAAATGCCTTGCTCTATACATGGTGCCATCTGGAATGGAAAAGAAAACGAAGATCATCACAACACCAACTTTCAGGCTCAGTAACGGCAGATATCTCCAGCAGCTCACTACTGAGGATGAATGGCGCTACTTAAGAGTCAACTACAGGGCTTCTGGACCCAGGAGGCACGCTCATCAAAGAGATGAAGCAACTCACCAGAGCACCACTAAAACCGCAGAAGCGACTGCTACTTCTACGATGCTTCCTGATACCGCTCATCTACCACGAACTCGTACTAGCTGGTACCACTCTAGAAAAACTCAAGGCGCTAGACCTGCAAGTGAGACATGCAGTTCGCCAGTGGTTTCGACTACCAGCCGATGTACCAACCGGATACTTCTATGCTTCTACTTGCGATGGAGGCATGGGCATTCCATCGCTTCACTCAATCGTCCCCTGCATGATGAAGAGCCGTCCACATCAACTACAGGAGTCATCTTCCCCTGCTGCAAGAGCGGCTTATGATTCCATGTGGATTCAACAACGCATACGGTGGGCCGAGCACGCTTTCACAATGGAGACACAAAAAAAATTCATCCCTTACTATAACAGTTTTTGAGTTTGAAAACTTCAATTCTGAAACGTTTCAAGAATTTCTCATCGAATGATAAAACTTTATTAGAAAAAGTTGTAGAACTCTTCATTCGCGAACCAGAACTCTGATCAGAACTGTGAAATTTTCAAAAAAATACATTCCTTGTTAAAAGTTTTTTGAGTTTGAATACTTAAAATCTGAAAATTCCAATAATTTCTGACCGAATAAACAAACTTTGTTAGAAAAAGTTGTAGAACTCTTCGACCGCCATCTAGAACTCTCCTCAGAATTGCCAACATTTGAAAAAAATTTCAATCCCTATTTATATAACAGTTTTTTTTTTTGTAAAAAACCGTTGTAAAGAGGGTTGAACATTATTTGATTTTTTGTAATTCTAACGTGACTTATGAAATACGGGCAACGAATTTTAAGATACTAAGAAACGTCTTGTCAGTATGTTCATTTTTATATATTTGCGGCCGCGTCATTTTCGAAACGAAAATTGTTATATTTTCGATAAAACGTTTGTGTTGGCGGAACTCTTAAAATAATTATGTAGGAACTCTAGAAATCTTTAACCGCTATTCAGAACTCTACTAAAATTGTGAGTTCTTTCAGTTTTGCCCGCAGCGTGAAGCTGGCGGGCAAAATCGATTTTTGTGAAAAATGGGTTATTTAGCAGAACTATTGAAAATTCTTCATGAGAACTCTAGAACTCTTCAACCGCTACTCAGAACTCTAAAAAATTATACCGAAATTTATCAATCACCCCGCCAACTTGACACACCTGTTTTTAGTGAATAAAAGCCTCACACCGTTCGGCATAAAATAGCATGAAAACGCTGAGCCGTTCGTCCATGATAGATTTTCCCCTCTCTATAAAAAAATCATAAACAAAGATGATAAAAATGGAAATATCATTTTACTTGACTTTGTTTACCTTTGGAGGTTACAGTCTTCTGTCCCATTGTACACTACTCAGTCGTGTGTGGCGCAAGAGTCACTCGTTTGCCGGATTTTCCGTGTATATATAAAGTGTATATGCATTTGGGTTCAAGAGTCATATACTCAATCATATATAAATTCTGACAAACTACTGACAGTAAGTATACAAAAATTCCATTACGACTAGTCGAACTAGTCCTAATGGAATTTTTTATCTGGATAGTACACTGAGAAAACTAGATTGCGCAATCACGATAGCGAAATTTCGAGATGGTAAAGATTCACCATTTAAATAGCGAAACTCGCGTTTCTATATAACGGTGGTGAACTGTTGACAGTTGGCCCATTGCATATATTAGTCTATTTTCGCAGTAAGTAAATGTTTGATTACTTAATTTAGCATTGCCAATTAGACTTTGAACATAGGATAAAAGAAATGGCAGTAACATTAGAAATGACATTTCCACGATAAATCAAAATCTTTCGATTTGTTTTGTTCACTTCGAATTTGAGGCATAACCTCAAATTCGATATTTGGCAATTCTAATATTTGAAATGGTGAAAGTTCACATTTAAATAGCGAATTCCACTATTTTAATGGCAAAATTTTTATATTGCAAGCGATTTTACCATCTCAGATGGCGAGCAGCGCCATTTAAATTGCGCTGGTTGCTATTTAAATAGTAGAAATAACCATCTACTTTTCTCAGTGTAGACCTAGTAAGAAAGAATCTTTAAAATAAAAATTGGCAATCACGTCTATGGTTATATGTTTAATGATAATTTATCTTAATCGAAGAATTAATTCTCGAAGGATATGTGAAATAGTGGAAAAACTGACGGAGGAGGTAATGGCAACACTTACATTGACTCTCATTCTAGGGCACGTCGTAACAACGGACGAATGACATCTTTTATGGACGACGCACGTACAGACTGAAACAATGTCAAATCCATAATACAATCCCGAAGTAACTTGTGCAAAACAACCATTGAATACGTTCAAGCTTACACATGCCAATTAACATTGCTAAATATGTTGTTAAATTGACGACTCTCTGGAAGCAGAAATGCAAAAAGCACTGAAAATTATAGATAAAAGAGTAACATAACGCAGAAACGTGTTCTTAGAGCCCAGTCCCTCTTCGCGACAGAAAAATATAGAGAATTACAAGATGAGGGTTTGATTTTTAAAATGGCTCTCAAGTCATGTAATTTCGCATTAATACTTTTTTAATTGTAAATTTTTTATTATCATTGTCGTAAGACGTAGTACTTTAATTTAAATAAACGCCCTTTTTCTTCGATAAAATTGTAAACATAATTTTAAACTGTTAATAACAATTTGAAATTGAATTGAAATGAAATTCTGATTGTTTGCAAGAATAAAGTGAATTATACTTTTAGAGATTACTGCTAAAAGTACAATTAATAAATTGCCTCTTCCTAAAAATAATCAATCAATTTACTCTCAACGTTTTGCTCTGGGCGTGCTTTGTGAATCAATAGTCTGTAGTAACTACACCCTAAGTATTTGTTTTTCCACACGCAGTTATGAATTGTCATGGTTTTGTTTTGGTATGCAATTTCATATTTCATATTCTACTTGCTATGAATTGTTAAGAAATACTACACCCGTTCGACTTTAACGTCCTAAACATATACACGCAATTATACAACTTTTGCTGTATAAAACTCTTAAATTGACTCGTTGAGGTGGTTTATCAGTGCTAAATTCACGGAGATAGTGTCTTTTTATTTTACGTTGTTAAAATAGTTTGTTTGAAAATAATCTTATAGTCAATCGATAGATTTTTTGTTGGAGATTGTCGTAGTGTATAAAAATGTGTTAATCATTTTGTTATATTGCGTAACTTTTGGAAATACAATTTTTGTCACCTCAAAATCTACTTTCAAAAACTGAGCGAATCAAAAGAATTAATTTAATTCATTTAGAATTTTCTCTTGAAAAATTCTCCCACACTGAACAAATTGAATGACTGCGTTTTTTGTAAAAGAAATTATTTTAATGGTATAAATTGAAAAGACACTAATCTAGTAACTTTCGGCTGATAACTCACCTTAATTATCCTGATGAAAAATATATAACATTGTTTACATTACAGTAGAAAGTACATAGAGTTCTGCTCTGAAGAATCCCCACAATAACATACATGTGTTCATGTATACACGCCAATATATTCCACAGCCCCCACAGAAAAAACAATTGAACCAGTACAAGAAAATTTTTACTTGATTTAGATAAACTGTACTAAATCAGTACAGTTTATCTAAATGGGTACAGGCTACTATGGGTACAAGCAAACTATGCCTTATTAAGTCAAATACATTTCCCTAACATGCGTCATGAGAACCGGACAAACGGTTTAGATGAACCAGAAAATACGTTTGACTGAATCAGTAAAACAGCCATGTGTTCTTCAAATTATTGGTTATGTTTAATTTTCGTTTTCATTTAATGGTGGCGCCACCTATATGTTTTTTCTGGTTGGGATACACTGTTCGACTGATTCAGTCAAACTGCTTATTCAAGATACATAACCTACAGGAGAATTCTGCTATTTATAGTTTTGTGAATCAAATAAATGTGCTAGTCTAGCTTGAAAATAAATTCTGACAGCTGTACAAAGAAACGTCTACATATTCGGATTTAGCTAATACGAAGATCGTATTTTTTTCCGTGTTTTAATTTCTTTCATGATTCTGTTTTCTTTAAAAATACCAACCACAGACAAAACTTTCTTTCATATGGTTATTCTATTACAAATTAAAAATCGAAAAAGACACGATCCGGCCAAGAAGAAAAATATTTAAACATTTACCACGTTTACCCGTAAAATAACAAAAATCGAAACGTCAAACAATTATAGACATTTCATTTCATTTTAATTGTTCACACATTATTTCACACAAAATGTCACAAGGTTACACAAAAAGTCAACGCCCAAACCTATGCTAGCGCTATTCCAAAAATGTAAACTACCACTGAATTAATTAATTGCATCCCATAAAAATTTAATCATGAAAATTATGAAACATAGCAGGGCACAATTTGTTTTGTAAACTGTCAACATAAACAACCAAATTACAATTTATTGGTACATGATTTTGAAGGTTGTCTCTTGCACATTTACATTTTTTGTACTTGGCCAGAGACTCTACCGTGCCTCTTAATCAGCAGAAATCTTACTGCAACTATTTACAATTTAAATGTCTCTTAGTCCCATCCACGATTGGAATAAGAGACATTTGCTCAATAGAATTGACTAATAGTTATTTAATAATAAATTAACAGTAAGCTACCTGTTGAGTGTTTTAAACGAGGCTCATATTTCATCGTCATCTATTCCAGCTAAACGCTTCATTTAACATTGAAAGATATATTATTTATTGAATGCATATGAGTATTTTTGTAACCAATAACAGAATCATAATATATCAACACAATACATTCTGCAACCAAATTGAGTGATGTCGGAAAATTTCCATGAAAAAAACTGTCAATTGAACTGTGATTGGAAAACTCCAATTACGATGTCAGTAATAATGCATGTATATATGACTTAACTCCGCAATGTCGGATTTGATTCCATTTACCTGGTGTGTTGAAAAATTCATATCTTCTGAAAGATACATGACACCGTTATTTTTTCTTTCTTATCGAAGTACCTTCTATCTCTGTGTATAAAAAAGTATATGAACATCATGGGGCATGTTGTATTTATTAACTCGAACACGGGAACGCACTGAATGTCTAAGACAATATTTGCGGTTGCACGTTGAATAATTGAAATGCATGACTTTCTGCGCTAAAAGCCAATTCTGACATCAAACTATATTTGAATATCCTCATTCTACACTTCATTCTATTTTACACCTTTTCTCGTCCCTTCAGGAATAAAATCCTCATTAAAATTACTAAAATCAACTTGGGTATCATACATACAACTGATTTTGATAAACGTTTCGACAACAAGATATAAACGTAACCTTTTACTAACAAAATGTAATGATAGATCGTTCGTTCAAATCACGGATATAAAAAGTATCAAAAGTGTGTTTTTGTTAAAAATGGCGTTTTGCATGTATAAACCGATTTTCCTTTCGCTTTAAGTTAAGCTTTATTCTTGTGGATATTACAACAAAATTATAAAAATCTACGCATTGAGTCAAAAAGAATGTTATTTGGTCTAAACAAATTTCCTTTGAATAATCCTCATAAATTAATTTACACGTAACAAAACTCCAATCAGTTTCAAGATAAACCAATTGTGGCAAAATAGCCATTTTCATTAACTCGATGGAAATGTCTATTTCAAATATATCGTCAGAAGTAACCGTGATTATAGTCAAATAAAACTAACCTAAAACCTTTTAAGGCATTTGCGATTACATTTACTAGAATGAAAACCCTGTTAAAAATGACTCATAGAAATAAATAACATTGGATAGAAAATTGCAATCTCTGCGGATGTAAATTGTATCTGTTTCTTGGCGGTTATTGCCTCGTAATTTGCGGATAAAACACCTACAAAATGTGCTATATTTTGTACTCGTTTCTATACTGATATTACACATTGTAATTACGAATAGAGCCAGATAAATCTTGTTTTCCATTTCCATGCCAAGAATCACACCCGAATGAATCCGCTATTACAGTAACGAATTTACAAATATAAATGGATACATACTTGTTATTGTTAATTTTCTAAAAATTATCGTTATAAAAGCATTTTTATCATATTATTGGATACAGAGAGTTACAGAGTATACATTACGAAAGGACTTTTATAAAAAAGTCTTGTATTTATAAAAAAGGTTAATTATTAAACTATTTTTATGTGTTTCTATACGATAATTATGAGACAATAACCGCCAAGATATGGATACGTTTTTGTTTATCCGTTTCTAACTGTCTTTTTTAACAGAGTAACTTCAGCTGGTGAAATTCCAGCGATTATAAAGAAAAATGCAATTTCTTTACATTCGTACTTCGAACTGTTTCTTTGCCAAAATAGTTTTGGCCGCTAGGCTACATATCCACAACATTATCTTCACCATTAAACTACAAACTCAAGTGAAACTTCTCTCTCCTTCACCAACACCCTTCACTTTCAGATTTGCAAAATTCTCGACACAACCGAAGAAGACCTGAAATCAAATTCCGTAACATCCACGTTCGACTCGTCCCAAACTTTCAAACTTCGGCAACGCGCGCTCCACGTTTATCAAGGTAAATAGCTCATCTTCTTATGCTGTGAACAATTTTTCCCCACCGACTTCCGCAAACAACTGCTCGCCTCAAAACTGCAGAAGAAGAGCTGAAAAATACCCCGCAAATTCACGAGTCGTTCTGGCACGCGGAAAAATAAATGGCCCGCTGTTTCGCTATTTATCCGCAACAATATCGTTGCAATCAGTCACGACCGAGGCGCCCACGGATGACACTTCTCGTCGACAAATGACCGGGAAATCGTCGTTCGAGGAGTCGTTTTCCCGCGCTTCATACGTAATGCACTGTGGATCGCGCGTGGCATAAAACACAGCGGTTCTGCGACGCAAGTGCATTTACGTTCGCGACCTCGTTCGCGTTTTTCGGTCAGGCAAAAAGCACGTCAATATCGCGTTCCCTTTTGTCGTTGATCGCGCCTTAAAGCACACCCATTATTGACACTTGTCCCTCGCATATCAGAACGCACAAAGGGCGTTTGAATTTTCGACCGAACGGGTCGCTTTATTGTACGAGCAATAAGCCGACTTTTCCCTTGTGAAAAAAATCAATCTGGATACGGTCTGGGCACATTACTGCTAGATTATATCCAGACTGTTTCCAGACTTTATCCAGACTACAACCAGACTTTATTTAGCCAGATATAACCTGGGTCAGGACGCATGCCAGACTTTATCCAGACTTTATCGAGACTTTATCCAGACTTCATCCAGACTTTATCCAGACTTTATCCAGACTTTATCCAGACTTTATCCAGACTTTATCCAGATTTTATCCAGACTTATTTCAGTCTGGATAAAGTCTGACGTGCGTCCTGGCCCAGACAAGATCAAGACTGAAATTAGTCTGGATGTGGTCTGGATAGAGTCTAGATGTAGTCTGGATACAGTCTGGATACAGTCTAGATATAATCTCGGACCAAACCGACTACAGATTGATTTTTTTTCCACGTGGATTCTTTAGCAGGCAGCTGCATGATCGATACCCATGTGGAAATTGTAATACGGCCCAATACTGGCCCAGTACCACTGCCGGAATGACGGTACTGGTAAATGGTACCGATT